>JAOUQZ010043604.1:0-12785 GCA_028564935.1 Neosilurus hyrtlii | reverse complement strand
TATATACATACATACATACATACATACATACATATATACACACACACACACACACACACACACACACACATATATATATATATAAAAAGCATTAAAGGATCCAAATATATTCCCCTGTTCTGTATGAAAGCCTGCTAGCTACTGTTTAAGTTTAAGGATAAGGCGGTGACAGCCTGTGAAAGCTAATGGTTTTATGGCAGGAGGAAATGAAGGGCAGATCTGGTTTTATGAAATGTGGTGCTAGTAATAAAGGCTTTTATATCTTATAAGGCCATGCTATTAATATGAGATTTGCTGATGGATCATACATCAATTCATATAATGACGCCTACTACCCAAGATCCACCTTAAATGCGCCACACTCATCAATGTAATAGTACAGCTCACAGGGTGATGTTTTTCTTTAGATCATGCCATGCTGCTCACTCATCACAGAGAGATGGCAGAAATGTTAGGAGTGGCCTAAATAACAGTAATTTGGTACATTCTTAAAAAAAGAAAGAATACTCTGGCTAGCTCAGCAGCACCAAATGACCTGGAAGACCGTGGAAGATAACTAAACTGGATGATTACAGAATTATTTCCTTGGTAAAAGAAAAACACGTTTATAAATCTATAAGTTCTAAATCAAATCATAATCAGTCTTGAGAAATGGGTTTATGATTATCAAAGGCTACAACCAAGACACACCTTCATGAATGTAAATACAGGACTTACCTAAAAATGCAAACCATTTGTACCACTCAAAAACAGAAAGGCCTGACACATCATCTGTCAAATATGGTGGATCTACGCATGTAGTTCAAGTTTGTCACATGTACACCTGCCAGTGGGACCGGGTCACTGATGCTTATTGATCATGTGACCACTGATAGAAGCACGATGAATTCCGAATTGTATAGAGCTATACTCCCTGCACAGATTCAGTCAAATTCTGCAAAACTCATAGAAAGACAGTCTACAAGTACAAATGACCTAAGATATACAGTGAAGGCAACCCAAGAGCTTCTTAAGGTAAAGAATTGGCTGTTAAATGGCCGTTAGTCAACTCAACTGAACAAGTTTTCACTTACTGTAGACAGAAAGACTCTATAGCTATAGCTCAGTAAATTGTCTCAAAGGAAGACATTCAGTGATCTCCATAGGTTCCATGAATTACAAAAATGCAATTCTAAGAATTAAATACAAAACTAAAAACTGCTTATATTTATAATTACTATTTAGTTGAATTAAGTTTAAGCCTCTCAAATAATTCTTAAATGGTTAATGCAATAATTTTGTTGAACCCCTGGAATTAAAGCTGAAAGCCCACTGTGACACTGCTGAAATACTAAGGGACCTAACTGTATAGCCAGTCACTGAGACTACTAGAGCTCTTTATACTAACTAGATAAACGAGCAAAGAGTTGCCTTAATAAAGGTTTACACAAACCAGAATAAAATCATGGCTTTGATCTATAAACTCTGACATAAAAGAAATGAAATGTGGGAAATTTGTCTCTGCTGAAGTGCAGCTATGTTCATATGCAGTATATATTTACGCCGTTGTAAAAAACTAGCCAGCTACTGCTTGTTTCATTCAGAAACATTTGGTGGTGGGAAATATACAAGAGGGTTACCTAGACAACCAGAGTCTAGAATGTCACCAGCACAGTGATGAGTGACGAGCCAATATCTTCCTGTGTATCTGCCTTTAGGTTTGAGTCTCTAAAAACATGGAGCCATATGGGCTATGTACAAGACAAATAGAGTGCAAACAAATTTGGTGGGCACCAAAGTTTCACACGGTCTTAGTCAAACTCATGCAGTTACTTGCATTACAGAACAAATCCAATACAAGGAGGGAGGAGGGGGGGACCACATGCCTGCTCCCCTCTATGTACGAATGGCAAGTGCAAAATGGATTGCTCTCAAACATTATTCCCAAAATCATTCAGCGTCGGTCTTCGAAGCCACACATCCGTTAGTCAAACATTTGGAATGACAAGTAACAAATATCTAATGTTTAATGCTCAAACACACATACTGACACCACACGCAGAACTAGAGTAATATAGAGTTCCTATGAATTTCATAAACTGATGACAAAGCTTTAATACGTGTTCTGAAAATGTAATAACCACTTTTTCCAGACGAAAGAAATGCTTCATAAAACACAAGGATGTCTGCTTTGTCTAATGTAAAATAAAACATTGTCCTCTTTTGATGTCTGAAAAAATTTCGATGCAGTCATTAAACCAATGAAACACATGAAGTGAGGATGAAGAATGAAATCATATTTGCCTAGAAATGTCCATTACACACAGACCAATTATGCTGAAGCATGGCACTGTAATTCCAATTATAAACATTGGAATAAACAAATCAGTGCTTGCTGTTATGGGAAAAATAATCAAAGTCACAGGGTGGTGTCATGTCATCTGAGGCGAAACAGGGTTACTGTTGCTTGTTTATAGCAATTTGTCAACAGCTACAAAATATTAACAAATAGCACATTGGAAGCTTTAAGTGCTGCAGAACACCCACGAGACAAGTATGGAGACACTCAACAAAAATCTCTGACAAACGCTGATGCATTGAGCTTCCATCCAACATGTTAAAAAAAAATAATAATAAAAATAAACAAAAAAAGGAAGAGAAAAAAAAATTAAAACCAGCCTGTCACTGGATCAATGATTACTTTAAATAACATGCTTTTAATCCCTTTATTATTAGCCTTAAATTATATACATTATCCACAATTCTTTGTGAATGAGTGGTTACTATAGAAACAATGCAGGACAATAACACATTGACATAAACCAGTGATTAGTTTCACTGTAGCACAAGAGGAACATTACCTGATGGTGGGTGGGTCGAGGCCCTGTCACAAACTGATGAAGAAAGAACGATGCAGCAGCAGTCATAGAGAAGTACAGAGAGAAAGAGAACGAGAGGTTAGCATATGACAGATACACACACACAGTGTGTGCTGCCATTTAAACATGTTCAAAACTGTGACAAGGTGGGGGGTCAAGTAAGGGTTTTGCATCCTCCTACATGTGAACACACACACACACACACACACACACACACACACACACACACACACACACACACACACACACACACACACACACTTAATCTGCTTAGCCAGCAAACTACTTCTGGATTATAGCTTAAACTCAGTAATATCAATTCATGCAAACATATCTTATGTCCACAAATAAATATTAAATTCGTATCTACTTCCTGAGATTACAAATAAACACTATAGAACTCTTTGTCTACATTTGAAGTTTGCATGTGTAAAGTATTATATACTGCAGCATTTTATAGATTAATCTAAAGCCATTAGTCAATATACACATAATTATATGGATAACTGACAAAGAATGCAAATATTCACCTCTTTAATTCCTGTGTACATTCCACAGAGCTGTTCTCTATAGTTACAGTATATTTCTACCTTTAACAGAAACTTGTGTGTGTGCTGTACTCTTGTACTGGACTGTGTAAAAAAAATTAATAACAGTGTATAATTTTCTGTCTCTATTAAGGGCTGAAATAAAAACTGTAAACACACACACACACACACACACACACACACACACACACACACACACACACACATACACACACAAAAAAAAAACAACAACACAGAAATCTGCCAGTCATACAACACCTGAACAAAATTTAAAGATCAGCAAGGTTTTACATTGGCTGAATTATTATTTCAGCTTCCTGAGTAAGACAATAAAATGCAAACAAGCACTAGATTAAGATTTACTCAAAAATAGTGCGGGTTTCATGACATGTGAAAAGAAGTACACACACCATGCAGTGCTGGCTCTTAGATGCTGTGTTGGGTTCTGAATTCTGAAGCTGAAACTAAACGAACCGGCACATATACAACATTGTGTCTGTATTATGCTGTTGAAAAATAAATATATAATAATAATAATAATAAAAATAATAATCCCTGCTTAGACTGCTGCCTCCGCTCCCCGGATAAGCAGAAGAAGAAGAAGATGAATAATAATAATAATAATAATAATAATAATAATAATAATAACTATATATATATATATATAAATCAAATAAAACATGAATGCAAAAGGATCTTAATATTTTGGTACGTAAGAAATTCAAATACTGTATGAAAATAAATTCTACCTAGCATCATTAAAAAAAATCTAAATCTAAATATATATATTCATAATTTCTATTGGGGCTGTTGTTTTGGGGATGCCTGTACAACAGTTAATTCACACAATTATCCACTAAGCTAATTATGTGACAGAAGTGTAATGCCTAAAGTATGCAAATAAAAATCAAGTGCTTTTTCGTAATATTTGAATCAAACATTAAAATAAGGAGAAAAAATGTGATTGCAAAGACATTGATTTGTATAGCTCCATCTGATTCCAGACTGGCCAATCTGAGTATTTCAGAAACTGTTGCTCTCTTTTTTTTTATAAATTGTACATCTATGATGAACATGACAAATGTCTGAGATATTTTTGAACTAAATAGAGCTCTGTTCTCAGCAATTAAGAATTCTTTCCAATATATTAAAATGCATGAGGGGCCAGCAGCCTGGAGGGCAGCTCTGAAACAGACCTTACTTAGTGAAAAAGTACAATTAGAATTTTCACACACATAACCTTCTCTTGGATTTTCAATTGACCCAAAAAAGCAATTTCTTTAAAAATGTGATGGAAATATGAAGCTGAAGTGTGTCCTACATCCATACCCTACTCACTAATTTAGTGAGAAGACTATTTTGAAAAAATAGTTACGTTTATAGTCATTTAAAGCACTTGGTGTGAAACAGATAATTATTAATTTGATTCTTATATTAAAGTACTGTATATAAATGAAATAAACTAGTTAATGTTGTTAAAGACATTTTCTAGATAAAGTTTTCATTAATTGTAACCATGTCATACTGAATGCTTAGGCAGCTGGGTGGCAAAAATATTTTTGAAGGAAAAAAGAGTTTAATTTGATAATTATTTATTCAAAATTGCTAAAACACTTTAAAAAAAGTTTGCACAAGCTACATTTACATGTATGCAAATAATCAATAAAAACTGGATTGAAGCTCAACTAGAATGAACTTTCTTCATAAACCAGCAATTTAATCAAATCGAAGAAGGTAGTATCTCTGGTCATTTATCTGATAGGAAAATATTAGTCATGCAAAATCACGATTCTGCACCAGCAACCTTCTGCACATGTTCAGTGCACCTTAATGCAATGCCTACACAATAACATGCTACTTGCAGAAATATTGTAGTTGTGCCAGAATCTCCTTTGCCTTTTATTGCAAGACAAATGTAAAGAAAAACCATAAAAAATCTCACTCTAGTTTGCTTTTCTTATGTAAAACAAATTTTCACCTCAGGCTCTTTGGACGTGGTTGAATAGTCCCCTCAATGTTCTGCTGCCTTCAGTGAATAATTAATCATTATTATTAATTGAAAAATATTTTCCTGTTTCTAATTGGTGGAAAGCCACCAGCAAATTCTTGGTATTCTTCGACAAGCTGACTCATTGTTGACACGCCAATGTTCCTTCTCAGAGATATCTTATACATAAGATAGATCGGCTACCCCCAGGGGTACTAGACTGCTCCGCCAGTCCCCCATCTTGTTTAGTTAGTACAATATACACCAATAAGCTGTAAGCAAGAAAGCTTCCTTTTATTTTCTCACTATTTATTCTGTTGTAATCCATAACTGAGAGTGTGTAGCAACGACTAAAACAGTGGTACAAAGTTTAGCCACCCAACAGTGCTGTCACTAGGGTGTAGCCTATCTTTCTTATTTGTTATCTATGTCATCTACCTCTACCTCATCTTCCCACTCTTGAAAATATTTTGAATGAATAAAAGATTTCTAGAATTTGGCTTTTATATGACATTGTTACGTCTGTAGCTAACTCTCTCCCCGACTCTTACACACCGCGAGCACACTCCCCCGAATACTAATCACCATCACCTGCACCTCATTTCTGGAACTAATCCCCTCCTCTATAAGAACCCCCGCTAGACACACTTCAGTGTCTAGCCTCGTTGGATGTAAACGTGTTTACACCGCTACTCCTTCTAGCGCTTCGGACTCACCTCAACTTCAACGTTCTTTCATCGTCCCAATCTCTTCCTACTTCTCCCAGACCCTTCATATCCTTCTCCGTTGTGTTTGGCGGTTTGTGTTCGCCCCTCGTGACAGGTTTCATTTTCTACCCCGTTTGTGTGTGTTCAGTGTCTGTGGCTCTCCAAGCCAGAGTTTATTGTGTTACAATAAACCAGTTTACGTTTATCCTTCTTGTCTCCGGGAGTTGTCATAACAGAAGGCTAGACCGAGACAGAATGGATGCCACGGCCACTTTTCCCTCCGGACGTGTTCCAATCTCTCGTGGAGGAAGTACGGTGTGCCCTCTCACCTCTGGAGGCACCCTCTGCGAGGCCGATGATTGCTACTCCCGCCGACGGTCCTGTAATCAACCCCGCGTGCTACTCCAGAGAGGCGGACAGCAGTGAAGGATTCCTTCTCCAGTGCAAGCTGGCTATCGAAATGCACCCCGCTCGCTTCCCCACAGAATGAGCCAAAGTCGCTTACGTCATCTCCCTACTCTCCGGAAAGGCGTTGCAGTGGGCAGAGGGGCAGTGAAGGCTGAATGGGGCCACCGTAGCTACATATGCCACGTTCACCACACACTTCCGTGGGGTGTTCTGCTGCCCAGACGGGGTCTCCACCAACCAGGAGAAATTATACCAGCTTCGTCAAGGGCGGCTGGACATCAGGGAGTATGCCCTGGAGTTCCAGACCCTCGCCGGGACCAGTGGGTGGAATGAGATGGCCTTAATCATGCACTTCCGTCAAGGCTTAGAACCGGCACTGCGGCTGCAACTCTTTGCCTATGACGACTCCATGGGTCTGGAAGGACTCATTCAGATGGCCATCTGCGTCGCGCATCGACGAAGAGGGTGCATCGAGGAATTGCAACACTCCGCTCTTCCCACGCCAGTTTCACCGCCCGCTGAGCCAATGCAGGTTGATTCGCTCCGGCTCACTCCCGCAGAACAACGCAGACGGACCCAAGAGGGACTATGTATCTACTGTGGCCAAGCAGGACATGCTCTATTGACTTGCCCCATTTGCCCTCCTCGTGTGTCGATGAGTCAAGGAAATATCGAGATCCTAAGGGCCCAGCCGCTATCCACGCCAGTAACCATCACTACTCCCATGTGCTCTCTTACAGTCACAGCGCTCATCGACTCCGGTTCAGGGGGCAACTTCATCTCAGAAGACCTGTGTTGCAAACTCCACCGCCACTGCTGCCCGACACCCTTCTCCGTACGCTCCATAACGGGGAACCTCTCACGTCTCGAGAATGCCAACTCCAGACCGACCCCGTGGTCCTACATATTGGTTTCCTGCACCAAGAGAGCAGATCTTTCCTGGTCCTCGAGAAATCACACACCGACATTACACTAGGTCAGCCATGGCTTGTGCTCTACTCACCGACAATATCCTGAGCCACCGAAGAAGTGGGGAAAGGGGTGCTTCCAGAAGTGGGGAAAGGGGTGCTTCCAGCAATGCTTCCCGCAGCTCCCCCAAAGAACCATGTCAACATTGCTACAACCACCATCGAGAGCCCGGCAGCCCAGACTACCATATCGATCCCAGAGGAGTACTCCGACTATAGAGACATGTTCGGTCCAGGGCTCGCCACTGGACTACCGCCCCACAGACCCTGGGACTACGCTATTGAGCTGGTGCCCGGCGCTTCATTCCCTAAGGGGCGAGTACACCCTCTGTCGCTGCCGGAATGACGAGCCATGGAAGAGTACATAGCGGAGGCCCTACAACAGGGCTATATTTGTCCGTCCACCTCGCCAGCGGCCACCAGCTTCTTTTTTGTTGCCAAGAAGGATGGAGGCTTACGGCCTTGCATAGATTACTGAGCTCTGAACCAAGTCACAGTCAAATTCAGGTACCCACTACCACTGGTTCCCGCAGCCCTTGAACAGCTCCATGGGGCGAACGTATTCAGCAAATTGGACCTCTATAGTGCCTATAACCTGGTACGAGTCGGAAATCAGAGATAAGTGGAAGACGGCGTTATCACACCAAGCGGACACTATGAATATCTGGTCATGCTGTATGGGCTAGGTAACGCCCCGTCGGTCTTTCAAGGCTTCATGAACGAGATCTTCCGGGACATGCAGGACCGATACATGATTATATACATCGATGATATCCTCATTTATTCTCCAAACATTTCCACCTATATACAGCATGTGACCAAGGTGCTCCAACGTTTACGCCACCATCGACTATTCCTGAAGGCCGAGAAGTGTTCCTTCCACCAGGCAACCATATCGTTTTTGGGTTATGTGATAAGTCAAGTCAAGTCAAGTCAGTTTTATGTATAGCGCTTTTTACAATTGACATTGTCACAAAGCAGCTTCACATAGTAAAATTAAATTAGGGAGGAATCTAAAAATTTTCTCAACAACCCCCTACATATCCCTAATGAGCAAGCCCGCGGCGACAGGTAGATGAAAGGTTAAGGTCATCCAAACCTGGCCCGAACCCGAGACAGTAAAAGCTCTTTAACAGTTCCTGGGTTTTGCTCATTTCTACCGCCGATTCATTAAAAATTTTTGTCTTGACGGCACCGCTGACCATGCTCTTTCGTGGTAAAGTCAAGACCCTCGTCTGGAACGACACAGCCAAGCTGGCCTTCTAACGCCTCAAAGAAGCATTCCTCTCAGCACCCGTACTCAGTCATCCAGACCCCTCTAAACCTTTCATAGTAGAAGTGGACGCTTCAATCAGCGGAGTACGGGCAGTTCTATCCCAACGTCAGGATAAGAAGGGCCGACCACTACCTTGCACCTTCTTCTCACGCAAGTAGAGCCCAGCGGAACAAAACTACGATGTGGGGAACTATGCCATAATACAGTGGGACCTGGAGGAACAGATCCAAGCTGCCCTGGAGTCAGATTCAGCACCACCAGAAATACCACAGGGGCGTCAATTTGTACCCAGGGACCTCTGACTTCCCCTACTAAAGGCAGTACATGCCACCACCGGTACGAGTCACCCAGGGACTACGGCTACTCTCTCCCTCCTCCAGGAGTGTTACTGGTGGCCAGGGATGTCCACACACTTCAGTGTCTAGCCTCGTTGGATGTACACGTGTTTACACCGCTACTCCTTCTAGCGCTTCGGACTCACCTCAACTTCAACGTTCTTTCCTTGTCCCGATCTCTTCCTACTTCTCCCGGACCCTTCATATCCTTCTCCGTTGTGTTTGTCGGTTTGTGTTCGCCCCTGGTGGCAGGTTTCATTTCCTACCCCGTTTGTGTTCAGTGTTTGTGGCTCTCCGAGCCAGAGTTTATTGTGTTACAATAAACCCGTTTATGTTTATCCTTCTTGTCTCCAGGAGTTATCATAACAGATATGAAGAATTATTTAGATCTTTGAGGGTATTATGGAGGATATATACTCTGCCTTTGGGCTTGGCAGGTAAAACCCTCTCATAACGTACTTCACCTCATACAATATTTGCTTACCATCCTAAGATAGTAAACTAATCAGATCTCGCCATTCCCATGTAGTATTCTAAATTTAGACTGTTTTTACTAGATTTTCACAATTAACAGCAATTATATTATTCTAATTAATGTTAACTTTAGCCTAATATAAGTGAGCTCAATAAATAACAGAAAAGATATAAAAAAAAGAAAAAACTAAAAAGTTAGTTTGAATTTATATTCCATACATTTTTTTTAAAAAAGCTAAAGACTTGATACACTTTATTGATATAATAAAAAAATGTAATGCTTAATTACATTTTCAAAATTATTAATTTTGAAATTTAATTTAATTAATTACTTTGTCAAAAGATCTCTCTCTCGCTCTCTCTCTCTCTCTCTCCTTGCTTTTTTGTTCCACCCACAATTTCTGGGGGGGGAAATGGGCAGTGAGTAACAAGAAGAGCAGAGAAATCACCATGGTAATCACTGTAGCTTCTATGCATGAGCACTGTCTCTCTCTTTTACACACACACACACACACACAATAGTGCCCTATGATCAAGTATGGACATGGACACTGACTTGACCTGTAACCCCATCCATTGTACCGGAGTCTTAAAGTCGAGAGAAAGAAGGGGGAGATGAAGTAGGTGCAACAGCTGATCCTTGGCGATGGAGAGAGTCAGAACTTTAATATAGACACGCTTCCCAAACAATGCACATTCGTTAACTGTTTAATTTATGTCACACTGAAATAATACTAAATCATACTGTTGTTTGTAAATGGGGCAGTGATGGCTTAGTGGTTATGGTTCTGGTCATGATCGCCCTGTATAAGATAGGACAAGATAAGAGATCGTTATTGTCAACTGTTGCATGAACAATGTAAATCAGTTTAGCAGCAATTATAAAAAAGTACACAAAAAACAACTAAGGTAACTACACTAAGCTATAGGTGGTGGTGGTGGGGTTGGACGTTTAACTGCTTATGGGTAAAAGCTGTTTTTGAGTCTGTTTTTGTATTTAGTGTCCTGTACCTTTTTCTGGAGGGGAGAGGGGAGAAAAGGGGGTGTCCAGGGTGTGTGGGGTCCCTGATAATTCCAATGGCTCTCCTCTGAAGTCTGCCACTGTCTGTCACTGAGGGGGTAGTGTAGTTCCAATTACCCGATCTGCTGTCCTCACCACCCACTGCAGGGTCTACCTGTTCTCTGTAGTACAGCTGTTGAACCACACTGTACAGCAGTAGGTAAGGGGGCTCTTGATGGCGGAGCGGTAACAGTTTGTCAGTAGGGGATGGGGTAGGCGGGCTTGTCGGAGTTTATTGAGAAAGTATATCCTTTATTGTGTCTTCCCCACCTAGTAAAAGATGTTTGTGGTGTTTAAGGGCCAAATACCATAAATGTAAATAAATGGAGTTTTAGAAAATGCCTGTGGATTACTGTGGATTACTGAGGATTAGTGTGGATGTAAAAACAAACAAACAAACAAATAAATAAATGTGTGTGTGTGTGTGTGTGTGTGTGTATATATATATATATATATAATAAAAACAATTAAGCACAAAAGAACATCATCATCATCACTATCATCATCATCACTATCATCACCATCATCTTCATCATCATCACCACCAACATGACCATCATCATTATAACCATCACCATCATCTTTACCATGGTTATTGTCATTATCATCATCATCACCATCATCATAATCATTATCATCACAGTCATCATCACCACCATCATGACCGCCATCATTATAGCCATCACCATCATCTTTACCATAGTTATCATCATCATAATCATCACCTTTATCATAATCCTCACCATCAACATCATCACCATCATCATCACCATGATCATCATCTTCATCATCATCATCACCATCATCTTCACCATTGTTTTCATAATCATCATCGCTGGCCCAAAGTCAGAGGTCAGCAGTCGGTGCTGATAAAAATGCTGATAAAAGAAGTCAGTGTTGATTGAAGCAGTCAGTGCTGTTAAAACAATTCATGCAGCCAAAAGCAGTCGGTGCTGATAAAAGCAGTCAGTGCTGATAAAAGCAGTCAGTACTGTAAAAGAAATACATGCTGATAAAAGCAGTCAGTGCTAATTAAAGCAGTCAGTGCTCATAAAACAATCCATGCTGATGAAAGAAGTCAGTGCTGGTAAAAGCAACGAGTGCTGTTAAAACCATTTGTGCTGATAAAAGCAGTCAGTGCTCTTAAAACAAACCATGCTGAAAAAAGCAGTCAGTGCTGATAAAAGCAGTCAGTGCTATTAAATCAATCCATGCTGATAAATGCAGTTAGTGCTCATAAAAGCAGTCAGTGCTGATTAAAGCAGTCAGTGCTGCTAAAAGCAGTCAGTGCTGCTAAAAGCAGTCAGTGCTGTTAAAAAACACATGCTGCTAAAAGCAGACAGTGCTGATAAAAGCAGTCAGTGCTGATTAAAGCAGTCAGTGCTGCTAAAAGCAGTCAGTGCTGCTAAAAGCAGTCAGTGCTGTTAAAAAACATATGCTGCTAAAAGCAGTCAGTGCTGATAAAAGCAGTCAGTGCTGGTAAAAGCACTCAGTGCTGCTAAAAGCAGTCAGTGCTGTTAAAAAATACATGCTGCTAAAAGCAGACAGTGCTGATAAAAGCAGTCAGTGCTGCTAAAAGCAGTCAGTGCTGCTAAAAGCAGTCAGTGCTGTTAAAAAATACATGCTGATAAAAGCAGACAGTGCTAATAAAAGCAGTCAGTGCTATTAAATCAATCCATGCTGATAAATGGAGTCAGTGCTGATAAAAGCAGTGAGTGCTCTTAAAACAAACCATGCTGATAAAAGCAATCAGTGCTGATTAAAGCAGTCAGTGCTGTTAAATCAATCCATGCTGATAAAAGCAGTCAGTGCTGCTAAAAGCAGTCAGTGCTGTTAAAAAACACATGCTGCTAATAGCAGTCAGTGCTGATAAAAGCAGTCAGTGCTGATTAAAGCAGTCAGTGCTGCTAAAAGCAGTCAGTGCTGCTAAAAGCAGTCAGTGCTGCTAAAAGCAGTCAGTGCTGTTAAAAAACACATGCTGCTAAAAGCAGACAGTGCTGATAAAAGCAGTCAGTGCTGATTAAAGCAGTCAGTGCTGCTAAAAGCAGTCAGCGCTGCTAAAAGCAGTCGGTTCTGTTAAAAAACACATGCTGCTAAAAGCAGTCAGTGCTGATAAAAGCAGTCAGTGCTGGTAAAAGCACTCAGTGCTGCTAAAAGCAGTCAG
>JAOUQZ010043603.1:0-12787 GCA_028564935.1 Neosilurus hyrtlii | reverse complement strand
GAGCGAACACACACACACACACACACACACACACACACACACACACACACACACACACACACACACAGTTATACAGAGTGAGAGTGAGGTAGGCTGATACTCATCACTGAACAAGTGAGTGTGTGTGAGGCATTCAGTAATAAATCCTAGAGTAGTCACGTCCCAGTGGCAGCAACACAAGCCAACATTCACAGCCATCTTATTACTTACTTACTATCTGTACTTTATATATTTATTTAATATAATACATAATTAAAATTTTTACCAAATATAAATTTGGTATTTTTATTTTCACAGTTCTAAGCGGATTCTATAAATAAAGTGGTGCATCATTTTTACGTATGAATGATGATGTGGGACATGAAAAAAGAACTTTACGGACTGCCTCTGAAATGAAAATCTAATGTTGCACCACACGTGGCGTGTGTTAATCCAGATTATAAGAGCGTGTTTGGGTTTTGTTTGATGAAACCACACACTGTCTGCTGTTGTATTTTGGTGAGTCAAAAGCCAAATGGCCTGTTAAAGCAACAGAACGTGAGGTTTAATCCAGACGAAATTTTCCTTGAGCTCCTGTTTGGGTCTGTGTCAGCAGTGGTGTTGCAGTGACATTGCAGTGATGGCTCCAGGTTGTTCATCTCCTCATACACACACAAAAACACACACACACTCACACACACTCCTCTGTACTCATTATGTTAGGGCTTGGCAGCAGCGGAGAAGGAAAAGGGACAGATCCACTTTTGTTTTGCGCAGCTGCTGTCATTGAAAAGGGGAAAGAACGTGGCACATCGTGGAGTTAATTGACGTCAGCTGTAGTAAAAGCTTAGAAGAAATCTAGAACACAAAGCTCTGCGTGATACTGAGTGCTCGTCAATTTAAGACAATCAAACGCTGAACGTGGATGAAGTGTAAACATACTGTACATAAGACAGACGAGGAAGGACAGAAACACTAAGAAGCATGTTGTTATTGAAAAATAATCAACCATGTCAGAAACATTCAACTTTACAGCAAAAAGAGCTTATTATAAGGTAAAGTATTTGTATAGACTTTACGGGACTGTGACGATGTGGTTGTCCCCCCATCTGTGGATTAAAAAGTTTATCCTAGCGCGACTATCAACCCTGAGATCTCAAGTTCGAATCCAGGTTGATGCAAAAGCCATCCGTGACTGGGAGTCAATGGGAGCTAATTGGCCGAGCTCTCATGGGAGGGAGGGATGGCATGTGCTTACTTCCCTGTCACTCACAGCGATCACCAGCCAATCATAGGCGTCTGTGAGCTCATTCGTACGAGGGGGCGGATAGCGCTTTCCCTCCGAGTGTGTCAGGCCGCCCCCAAATATGCATGCACAGCAGTTCGAAAAGAGGCGGGCGGTAGCATTGCATGTCATGGAGGGGGCGTGTGCTTGCTGGCGCCCCTTCCTGGTCGGTGGTGGTTGTGTGATAGGGAAGGCAAAAGTTGATGGGTGGGAATTGGATACGACTAAATTAGGGAGAAAAATGGAGGGGGGGGGCTTTATCCTGGGTAGATAATGGTTGAATCAAAGTGGCAGACGTGCCTGGCTTATCACAGGCACATGGTGCAGGCGGTGTCATCATTATCACACTTCATTTATTCATTTATTCATTTTCTAAGCCACTTAATCCTAATTTGGGTCGCGGGGAGGTTGGCGTCCATCTCAGCCAACTCTGGGCGAGGGGACAGGGTACATGCTGAACAGCTCGCAAGGCCATTGCAGGGACAACACTCACACAATCATTTACACTCACACCTAGGGGCAATTTGGAACCGCCAATCAACCCACTGTGCATGTTTTTGGACTGTGAGAGGAAACTGGAGTACCCAGAGGAAACCCATGAAAACACGGGGAGAACATGTGAACTGCACACAGAAATGCCCCGAGCCCGGGAATCGAACCCAGGCCTCCTTGCTGTGAGGCAGATGTGCTTACCACTGTGCCACTGGTATCACTCTCAAAATAGAGAAAAGAAACCATAATAATCTGGTTTTAGTTTGTTTTTCTTATGTTTCCACATAGTATGTACTAAAACGTTGGTGAATGTTTGCTAATTATACCAAAAGAAATCTGGGCGAAGGCAGGGTACACCCTGAACAGCTTGGCAGATCATCGCAGGGCCAACACACACACACACACACACAAGCATTTACACTCACACCTAGGGGTAATAAACAGCCAGTTAATATAATGTGTATATCTATGGACTGTTGGAGGAAACCTGAGTACCTGGAGGAAACCCTTGCAAGCACAGTGTGAACATACAAACTCTGCACAGAAATGCCGAAGCCCAGGTCTTGAACCCAGGACCTTCTTTCTGTGAGGCAGACGTGCTAACCACTACACCACCGTGCTGCCCATTGCAAGCCTGTGAAAGAGTTTTGGCAGAGTCTGAGTTTGTCTGTGAACAAAATCCTGACCACGCCTGTGCAAGGATTTGCACCAAGCTTGGTGGGAACACTACCCTACCTGAGCCCTAGAGATGATCTGACTTTGGAATGTCAAGGTCAACGGTGAAGGTCAGCGCAAGGTCGCAACGTTTTGGATTTAGAACACCTATAACTGCGAAATGAGCGCTGATAGACATGCCGTTACTACTGAACACTAATATGAAACCTTATATGGTCTTTCAAAGGAGACAAGTACCTTTCACCTTGAGTGACCTTTAAAGGTCAAATCCCAGCCATTTCATAAAAGCTTCAATTAACTAATTTGGTCACATCTGTATCCTATGGAACTTACGTACGAGCACATGGGTAATTAAAAGCAGTACCCATATAGCTGTATTATGCATGCTGCATAGCAGAGGGATCGTGCACTTTATGAGCGCCCCTCGAGTTTATTTTGCTTTGTTTTTTCTTCACAACAGCAAAATAATGAAAGTCAGAAGCTGGAATCTGGGACATGTGCTTTTAGAAGAGTCTCATAAAAGAAGCCCAGTGCCTGTGAATGCATCTTTTTTCTGGGTCATGGTTCATTAAGAGTTACTGTAGAGGATTCACTTTTAATGATGGCCTGAAGGGAACTCCGTAGACACCGTAGACAAAATCATGGGTAATATAGTCGGAAAAGGAAATATTAGTATCCAGGGTTGAAATGGAATTGCTGTGATGACTAAATGTAAGCCGTGGACTTTCTCTGTATAACACATGGACGCCAGGAGCGAACAGATGAAACACGGGTTCTGCTTACTGGAGTTGTTTTTGGTGATTCATATGCAGACGTGGTCATCTTCGCAAATTGGTACACATAATCCAAATCAGAGAAGCAAAAAAGGAACATGACTTGGAAGAAAAAGCCGCAGCTACAGCTAGAATTTTGAAATCCGCGTCAAGATGTTTTGCGACTCCACATGCAAGCATATCTTTTGCGGCCTAAAATATTGCCTTCCCTATCGCATGACCACTACCTACACGACCAGCTCTCTCCATGAGAGACATGCAATGCTGACACCTGCCTCTTTTCAAACTGGTGCAAATCCATATTTTGATGCGGCCTAACACACTCAGAGGGAAGAGCTATCCGCCCACCCCCAATACGAATGAGCTCAAGGATGCCCATGATTGGCTGGTGATCGCTGTGAGTGACAGGGAAGTGAGCGCTCAGCCAGTTAACTCCCATGGACTACCAGTCATGGATGGCAGTGGCATCGACCTGGATTCAAACTTGCGATCTCCAGGCTGATAGTCACGCCACCTTGTCGATTAGCGTAGCCCAGCGACTGATTTGTGACTAATTTGTGAAATGGTAGATGTCTCAAACTTTCATGATAATAAAAAATGAATAATTTGCAAGCAAAACAACAACTTCTTGCGACATGTTCGGACTGTTTGAGAAGAGTTTGAGACTATAATGGATAGCAAAAAGGTCCTGGGTTCAATTCCCGTGATTGCGTGGGTTTCCTCTGGGTACTCCGGTTTCCTCTCACAGTCCAAATGCATGCACGTTTAGCTAACTGGCTGCTCCAAGTTGCGTCTAGGTGTGAGCACGAATAGTTGAATCGTTGCCTGGCAAGCTGTTCAGGGTGTGCCCCGCCTACGCCCATTGAGGCTCCAGCTCCCTTCAGCAAACGAGTGAGTTAGTGAGTGTGCCTGGATTGTCCCTGTAGACTTACCAATTATAATAAAACCCAAAACGAGAGCCGTTTCTCAGCATCCTCCTGCCTCTGACGCCTTCCTGCTTCATGTTCTCCGAGGAACCCGAGGAGGTTCTTCCTGGCGACAATCACTCGCACACATGCACGCTCAAATGCACACACATTCGCCGTGTGCACACTTTCAAAAAGACCCGAGGGAGTATCTTCTGCAGGAAGAGCCCGAGCTACACAAACACATTCTGTCCCAGATCCTGGCATATCCTCTCTTCCTCCTCCTCTCCCTCTCATCACTCTCTTCAGGTCTTCCTCCTCTGCTTCTTATCTCTATTTTATCCTTTTTATCCTTCTATTTATTCTAACTATACTGACACAGCTGGAAGTCAAAGACAGCACTAACAATCTTTATCTGTAAGGTCATGATGGTGTAAGTGTGTGTGTGTGTGTGTGTGTGTGTGTGATCTCCGTGCTGTTATTTTATTTGGAATCAGTGACTAATTTAATGCACCTATTACCGAAAGTACTCGACTTGTCTCGTTTCTGAGGAAGCATGGATTCAAAATAGATCCCAACACTTTAACAATACCCCCATAAATCACTCTGATCACTCCAGACAAGAAGAAAGGAAATTAAAATGTGTTCGTGCTAAATACTGTTCTGTTGTTAGACCAAACAGGAAGTTAGCTAAAAAGGACAGGAAGCGTGCCATTATTTTCTTGCTCTGGCACCGGATGGGCTCCGTTTTGAATTAAGAGGGGGCTTAAAAAACTTTTCGGATTTCATAAAAAATTAAACAGATAAATAAGACAAGCATGTCAAGATGCAATATTTTGACCTATTACATGCTAAAAAAAAATGAAGGTGCTTGGTAAATATCACAGGCGGCAAGGCGGTGTCGTGGTTAGCATGTCCGCTTTACAGCAAGAAGGTCCTGGGCTCGGCGAGGGCGTTTCTGTGTGGAGTTTGCATGTTCTCCCTGTGCTTGTGTGGGTTTCCTCCAGGTACTTCAGTTTCCTCCTACAGTCCAAAGACATGCCCATAAGGCTATTTGGCTGTTTCAAATTACCCCTAGGTGTGAGTGTGAGTGTGAATGGTTGCGTGTGTGTGTTTCGCTGCAATGGTCTGGTAAATTGTTCAGGGTGTACCCTGCTTTCACCCAGTGTCAGCTGAGATAGGCATCAGCCCCCTTGCAGCTCTTGTAAGAGTGAGTGATGTCACAACAATAACATTCCTTTACATTCCAATAAAAAAGCAACAACAACAACAACAATAATAATAATAATAATAATAATAATAATAATTTTTTTAATTGCTTTATCTTTTATTAGAGTTACAGGCAGGCTGGAGTCCATCCCAGCCGACCCTGGGTGAAGGCGGGGTACATCCTGTACAGCTCGCTCACACTCACACTTGGACTCACACCTAGGAGCAATCTGGAACTGCCAACCACCCTGATTTGAATTACAGCCAGAATTACTGTCTGAGCTTCTCACTGACTTACTCCCTCATTTTCCAAACCTCTTACTCCTACCAGGCTTGCAAGGAGGCTGGTGCCTATCTCAGCCGACACCGGGCAAAGGCGGGGTATACCCAGAACAGCCCACCACAACACTGCATGGCCAACACACCCACCACCATTCACACCTACACTCACACCTAGGGGTCATTTGGAAAAGCAAGACCATAGACGTTTTTGGACTGTCAGAGGAAACCGGAGTACCCTGAGGAAACCCATGCAAGCACGGAGAACGTGAAAACTCCACACAGAAACGTCCTCGCCGACCCGGGACCTTCTTGCTGTTAGGCGGACGTGCTGATCTCTGTGCCGCCGTGTCGTTCTGTGCATATACTGTTAAAGGTTAATTGGTATTAGAGGAATAAAACACGTGGGGCATCACACCATGTTTCTGTAGATAATTCTTTTACGACATTACCCCATGGCAGGGTTCATTCCTTACTTATTAAAGCTGTCTGTGATTTCAAAGTATCACAAATTCCCCTTCTCAGTGTGTGACACTGTTTTGACTCTCTTTTCACTCGGTATGCGTTTTGTTTATGTTGCCATGTGGCTTTGTTTTGGTTCTGTCTGCAGCCCCGTCTGTTATTTCATGTGTGCACCTGTGCCGTGTTCATCATCTTCTATTCTTTTCTTTCTTACCAAAGTCTTATTATAATCTTAAAACTCTCACTCTCAGTCATTTGCAGACATTTTTTACCCTACTAGGGTCATGGGGAGTCTGATCCACCCCTGGGCGAAGGCGGCGTACACGCTGAACAGCTTGCAAGACCATCACGGAGCAACACACACACTCTCACACTCACACTCAAACGTAGGGGCAATTTGGAACAGCTGTGTACCCTACCGTGCATGTCTTTGGATTGTCGGAGGAAACCCATGCAAGCACGGGAATTAGATGCAAACTCCATAGAGAAGCGTCCGGTACTCATACCCAGGACCTTCTTCCTGTCGGGCGGACATATCAACCACTACTTCTGTTTATGCCGAATTCTAGTTAAAAGAGAAAAAGGTTCATATTCAGCTCCAGTTATTACCAAGAGTCTTTTATATTGCTTATGAGTCAACACCACTCTGGAACGTAGTACAAAATGATTCGCCGTTTGTCCTGTTGAGGGTTTAGTAGTTAGCTGATAAGATAAAATGGTTATTTTGAGCCTGGGAGGACACTTCCGCCACTGGGTTAACCAAATTCAGGAAAACAACAGAAGGAGGAGGTGTTGGTTCAACGCAGTGGCTTTGCCGATGGATAACGTTTCACTTTGTTGGTATCAAAACACATTTGCAGTGGAAACAGGAAACAGCTATGCGTTATCTATATGGGGCGTACACAGCACAAGGGTCGCCTAAACGACGTCTCACCAGAACTCATGTGCTGAAAGGTCAGAGGTCAGGGCTTGTCCCAAACATTGTCTCAGGGTTGTAAAAAAGACCAGAGTTTCATCAGTGCTTAGCAGAGAGCTGCAGACTCTGGTATGATACACAAAGATGATTTCAGAGTAGTCGACGAACAGCATCTAATTTTCATTGAACAATGGGTGAAGGCGGGGTACACACCAGACCATAGCAGGACCAACACCCCATCATGCAACCATTCACACTGACACTCACACCGAGGGGCAATTTGGAACAGGCAATTAGCCTAATGTGCATGTTTTTGGGCTGTGGGAGGAAACCAGAGTACCTGGAGGAAACCCACGCAAGCATAGGGAGAATATGCAAACTCCACACTCAAACAGCAGAGCCCAGGACTCAAACCCAGGACCTTCTGTGAGGCGTACATGCTAACGACTACTGCCATCCGTGACCGGGAGTCCATGGGAGCTAATTGACCAAACTCTCAGGGGAAGGAGGGATGGCATACGCTTACTTCCCTGTCACTCATAGGCATCACTAGCCAATCATGGGCGTCTGTGAGCTCATTCGTACGAGGGGGCGGGTAGCGCTTTCCCTCCGAGTGTATAAGGCCGCCCCCAAATACGCATGCGCAACAGTTTGAAAAAAGCGGGTGGCAGCATTACATGTCACGGAGGGGACATGTGCTGGCTTATGCCCCTCCTTGGTTGGTGGTGGTCGTGTGATAGGGAAGGCAAAACTTGATTACGGAGTAAAATGGTGGAAAATCCAAATAAAAAAGCCCAGCCACTGGGTCTTCATCGTGTAATGAGTACCTCATATCAACAAAATGCGAGCTGTTATTGTTTAGTGTTAATATGTGCACCATCCAATGTGGTGTAGTGGTTAGCACATCCCCGCCTCACAGCAAAAAGGTCCTGGGTTCGAGTCCCAGGCTCAGAAAGGGTGTTTCTGTGCCGAGATCATTCTTGTCTGGAGTTCCTTCACGTACTCTAGTTTCCTTCTACAGTCCATAGACATGGGTGTTCCAAATTTCCCCTAGATGTGAGTGTGAATGGTTGAATGTGTGTGTGTTGCCTTGCAATGAATTGGCAGGCAGGCTTCGCTCCGAGCCGGCTGAGATAGGCACCAGCCTCCCCACGACCCTTGCAGGATTAAGAGGTTCTGCGAATGAATGAATGATGATATTAGGGGAGGGAAAATACCCTGCAGGGATGCAGGTAGCAAAAAAAAAAAAAAAACCTGTTAAATCTGTTTCAGATACTGAATGTGGATTAATGTTGATTGAGTTGATGGCATGTCCACCCAAGAGACCAGTAGCCATCTATGCAGTGTTAAAATTCTCAGCTAAACTCTTGATACCTTTTAATATTTGACTCCCGTGCATCACACGCTGACTGAGGAAATTCCACTGCACTGTGTAGTTTATGTTAAGGATTTTGGTTAATCCTTTCATACTCCATTTCCTCTGTTGCATACCTTTCCCACAGGAAAAACAAAATCTCTCTTTTTCTTTAGAGAAAAGGTTGCCTCCTGGCACATGTATATGCTCATACAGCATCTCACACCCCTCCACAACCCTCCCCAACCCATATACAATAGAGTGCAGTGAAGATAATACTCCACCACTTTTGTCTAAAAGGGCTCTAATAAAAAGAAGTAAAAAATTCCTTCTCTATAATTTTTTGGTGAAAATGTATTGAACAAATGCTATTGTAGGCAGTAAGAACCAAAATAATCATTCCGACAAGTATATTGAGGTAGAAGTATGGCAAAAACACTGAAAACACCAATTTTTCAGAAAAGTGTCGTAAATTTATTTATTTTTCTTTTGTGTAGCATGAATAAACTTCAGACCTTATGGAGTGAAGAAATAAAAAATACAGTGATGCAGTGATGATTATACACTTAACAAAATGAAGTACTATTCATGTATTTATTTCATGTAATATTGGATCATATTGAAGAGAATAAGTAAACAAACAACACAATATAGTAATATCAAAAATAACTTTTTTTGAGAAAAAAAGTCAATATTTAGTGTGAACATCCTTTACTTTAATTATAGCATTTAACCTTTCAGGCATAGTGTTCACATATTTTTTAATTCCTTCACTCGCTAAATTGTTCCATATGAATTGAAGTTCATTCATGCTATGCAAAAATAAAAAAATAAATAAATCTGCGACACCTTTCGATTTTTCTGAAAAATTGATCTTTTCAGTGTTTTTGTTTATTAGCCATACTTCTACCTCAATGTACTTGCCGGAATAATTTTTTTGGTTCTGGTCGCCTACAATAGAATTGTTCGATACATTTTCACCAAAAAATTATAGAGAGGTAATTTTTTACTTCTTTTTTTTTAGGAGTCCTTTTAGACAAAAGTGGTGGTGTGTAATCTTCACCGCACATTACTGTATATTATAAGCATAATCAAACCAGGGTGGCATGATGGCACAGTGATTAGTACCTCTGCCTCACTGCAAGAAGGTTCTGGGCTCGAGTCCCGAGCTCAGCGAGATCGTTTCTGTGTGGAGTTTGCATGTTCACCCCATGCTTGCAAGGGTTTCCTCCAAATACACCGCGTTCCTCACACAGTACAAAGACATGCATGTTAGGCAAACTAGCCGTTCCAAACTGCCCCTAGGTGTGAGTGTGGGTGTGAATGTTAGTGTGTGTGTTAACCTCTGGTGGTCTGGTGAGCTGTTCGGAGAACATGGGATGGCTGAGATAGGTTCCAACCTCCCCTTGACCCTAATAGAATTAAGCGATTAATTTTCAAAAAATTTATTTTTTAATTAATTAATTAAAAAATAGTTAAAATAGTAATATTTTAAATTGCATTCATTTATTAAGCCACTTAACAATTAGGGTCACCAGGGGGGCTGGCGCCCATTTCAGCCATCTCAGTTACAACCTGGACAGCTTGCGAGAACGTCACAGGGCAACACTCATACAACCATTCACATTCACACTTACACACGATTTGGAACAGTCAGTCAGCCTACTTTGCATATTTTTGGACTGTGGGAGGACACCGGAGTACCCGGAGGAAACCCACACAAGCAGGTGGAGAACTTGTAAACTCTACCCGAGCCCAGGAATCGAACCCAGGACCTTCTGGCTGAGAGGCGAACATGCTAACCACTGCGCCACCATGCTGCCTTAAATTGTATTATTTATTATTATTATTTTACATCTTTAATGCTTGCCTAAATATTATGTATAGCTCAGTGATCTTCTATCATCTCCATCATTCATGATAATACTCATACAGTTACAGTGCTTATTCTATGTGTCTCCTGCTCTGAGCTGAGAAACGTTCATCTCTGGCATGCTCTTTAACCTCAACCTGTGGTCAATCCCAGAGACGTGTGAGGATAATACACACCCTTGAGCATCATAAAAGGGCCTTATTGTGCGACCAACAGGCCCTGTGATGGCAGCTTCAAGTCTCGCCGGGTCAGTCGTGACCTCTACTGCTCAAAGTAACCATAAAGTCTATGGAAAACAGCCGTAGGACAATGAGCCCTCGGGTTATATGAGACTGGTGCCAGAGTGGCTGTCTATAGACCATTCACACACACACACACACACACACACACACACACACACACACACACACACACACAAACACACACCCTGCACATCCCATAGACTCCTCAGGTAATTAAAAGAATTAAACACAGCAGGAACTCCCGTGATCACAGAGAACAGAGGGAAAGGTTTTTTCTGTGAAAATTGTATTAAAGATACAAGCAATTGTCTTCATTTAACCCTTAATGTCCCATGATTCCTTCTGAAGCCGATCCAGGGTGAAATAATAAAATGCCAGGTCACATGACATTAATGACTACAGAAGTGTACTGCATCCGGATCAGTCAATTAGCCTAGTGTACATGTTTTTGGACTGTGGGAGGAACCCACGTAAGCGCGGGGAGAACATGTAAACTCCACACAGAACCGTCCCGAGCCCGGGAATCAAACCCAGGCCTTCTTGCTGTGAATCATTCCCATTTTATGAAAAATGGTGGCGCAGTGGATAGCACGTTCGTTTCACAGCAAGACATACATGTTTCCTCCAGTGCTTGCGTGGGTTTCCTCTGGAAACTCCGGTTTCCTCTTACAGTCCAAGGACATGAACATTATGCTAACTGGCTGTTCCAAATTGCCCCTCGTGTGAGTGCGAACGCTTGTAGTGCTGAACTGTGATCTTCTGGCGATCTGTTCAGGGTGTACTCCGCCCTTCACCCAGAGCCAGCTGAGATCGGCACCAGCCTCCAAGCGACCTTAATAGCATTTAGTGGTTCAATGAATGAGTGATGAGAGGGTGATTCCGTTTTTAGATTCTTTTAATCTTTGTCTCTTTGTATTTCTGATGCTCTATAAACGAATTAAATAACGTCAGTCATGTGGCACTGATTTGAGAAAGAGCTCATAATGTACAAGGGTACGAGGTATACACCCCTCAGTGACCTAATGCACCGTTCTCCTGGAAAATGTTGGGTTCTTATTCCCCATTGGTCCTCCTGGTTGAATCCTCTCCAGTTTATACATACAAACAATTCGTAATGTTTAAAGTCAAATCATATTCATACAAGTCCGAGCCGATGGGGGTTACATGGCATCATGAACGTACAGACCTCTTCAGATTCTTCATCAAGCACCATTTGCTGACATAGTAAAACGTGGAACGCTTTATAGCCCATGAATCTACTGTTGTTCTCTGTCGCTCTTTCCTGCGGTCTCTCGCAGGCTGAATAAGTACACAGGAAACATTTGGCAGGGTGGGAACAGCTCTTACAAGCGTCTGCAAATTGCTTTTCCCCTCAGCCTGAAACTCATTAGTGACACTCCTATGATTCAATTTATAGCACCATATTTTTTCGGGTTCCGAAGAACGACCTGCCACATGTCTTTGGGTGGGTGAAGCTTATAAAGTATAATAAGCCAAGAACAGGACACACATTCGTTTGCTTTTATTAAATAGTTGACATACTCCTGTGCTGTGCTGTGCTGTGGTGTTGTGTTCGCGCAGACTGTAGTGTTCTGGTATCCGTGAAGCTGCACTCAGTTTCCGACCCGATGGCGCTCTCCATCTTGGCTACCACAAAGTGTCTACATATGGTGCACAATTAGCATGTTTTGCTTCACATCGTCACCCACTCACTCATTTGCCGAACCGTTTAATCCAATTAGGGACCCTATCTCAGCCGATACTCGGCAAAAGGTGGGGTACACCCTGAAAAGCTCGCCAGACTATTGCAGAACAACTTATGTACACACAACCATTTACACTCCCACTTACACAGGGGCAATTTGCAACAGCTAATTAACCTCATGTACATGTCTTCGGGCTGTGGGAGGAAACCAGAGTACCTGGAGAAAACCCACGCAGCATAAAAACTCCACACAAAAAAATGCTCTTGATGAGCCCGGGACTCAAACCCATGACCTTCATGCTGTGAGGCTGACATGCTAGCCACTATGCTACTGTGCCTCCTAGAATTATAATCTTTAAAAAACTTCCAAAGTATTTGGATATGTTTATGAATGAAGGGGTGAAAATTACACGTTTAAAGTACTTCAGGAAGTTGGGATTTGGGTTGGACGCACTGTGGTGTAGTAGTTAGCACGTCCGCCTCACAGCAAGACGGTCCTGGGTTCGAGATGTGCATGTCTTTGTTCTGTGGTAGGAAACCCATGCAGGGCGGCATGGTGGTGTAGTGGTTAGCACGTCCGCCTCACAGCAAGAAGGTCCTGGGTTTGATTCCCAGCTCGGGCGTTTCTGTGTGGAGTT
>JAOUQZ010043602.1:0-12792 GCA_028564935.1 Neosilurus hyrtlii | reverse complement strand
GTGTGTGTGTGTGTGTGTGTGTGTGTGTGTGTGTGTGTGTGTGTGTGTGTGTGTGTGTGTGTGTGTATGTATGTATGCATGTATCAGATGCCATAAAAAGGAACCAGGGAGGTGCACAGTCCAAAGACATGCATATTAGGCTAACTGACTGTTCCAAATTCACCCCTTAGTTGTGAGTGTGAATGGTTGTATGTGTGTTGGGTCTTCAACGGTCTGGCAAGCTGTTCAATATGTACCCAGCCTTCACCCAGTGTCGACAGAGGTGGGCTCCAGCCTCCCTAGTAAGATTAAGGGATTCTTATACCATCTGCATTTCATTCTCATGACCACCAGAGAGCAGCAGCATGCACTGTGTTTAAAAATCATTAATGGAACTCTCTCTTAGTATTTTTGTGATTGATGAGTGAACTCACAAAACTACAAGTTTGGATAAAATATGTGAGGGAGGGGTGAATATTCCTAATTTATATAATTCATTACAGTCCAATTCAGAGAAACTTAGGACAGTACTCTGAATAAGGGATTAAAATGGGCTAGCCCCCTTTATCTGAAATCACATAATAAATAAAACAACTGCACATGATTTAATATTAAACTGAATATAATTTACCCCCCCCCCCCTATTTTGCCCTCACCCAGAGTCAGCTGAGATGGGAAACAGTCTCCCTGCAACTCTCATTAAGAATAAACAGTTCAGAAAATGAATTGAATTTTAATGTTGATTCTTGCAACAACTTTGAAAAAGTTGGGACAGCAAAACATTTAAACCTTTCTAATGTTTCCATTCCATCTTACAACACTAAAAGACATTGAGTGACTGAAGACACCAAGTGATGTGTTTTAGGTATTATTTTGTCCCTTTCTTTCTGCAAATTGGTCTTAAGGTACACAATACCTTTAATCACCAATCAATACACTGATTATCCTCAAATACAGCACATGTACAGTAATAAGCTTGGTTTGAAAATAAAATTATGAAATTAAACAAAATTACTGCAAATAATATCAAAATAAAACCTACTGGAGTACCCAGAGGAAACCCACATAAGCACAGAGAGAACATACAAACTCCACACAGAAATGCCCTCGCTGAGCTGGGACTCAGGACATTCTTTCTGTGAGGTGGATGTGCTAACCACTATGTCATTGTGTTGCCCTGTACAGTAAATACAGAGTAATACGGGGTTGTGGGTTGACTGTAATGTACCCAGAACTTTAATGCAGCTAATAAATGTCATTTTTGTCATGTGATCACACTCAGTGACATGCCATGCCAATTTTTATTTCCAGTGAGCGCATACATTCTAGCCCATTTTGGAGACATTTATCATAATCATGTTATCTAAAACAGTCATTCTGAAGACAACAATTCTTCAAAAGTGAAAGTTACATCCAGTCCAACTACTTAATTAAATAATTTATTTATTGAAATTGTGCACGATGGGCATTAACATATTACTAAAAAGCTTCTTTTTCACAGATCCACTGTTGTTCCTCAGAGCATGATCTGTTGCTCCAGCCCTTTGTCCCTGGAGAAGTCGAAATCTCAATGCAGTTCTCAGTATAACCTGCAGTTGGTTCTGTCTGATACCAGTACCTGAGAACCAGACAATCAGAATCAGTGTTTCCCGATTCACTCCTTTATTTGAAATCTTTGATGTATTGCAATAAGAACTACTCACTCTCTCACTCATTTAGCGAACCGCATATTCCTATTAGTGTCGCGGGGAGGCTGGAGTCTATTCCAGATTGTAGGACCAACAAACACACAACCGTTCACACTAACACTCATACCTAGGGTCAAGATGGAACAGCTAGTTAGCCTAAAGTGCAAGTTTTTGGACCATGGGAGGAAACCAGAGTAGAGGTGGCGTAGTGGTTATCATCTTCGTCCTTGGTTCGAGTCCTGGGCTCTGTGAGGGGATTTCTGTGTGGTGTTTGCATGTTCTCCTCATGCTTGCATGGGTTTCTGCAAGGTATCCTTGTACCCTCACACAGTTCAAAGACATGTACATCAGGCTGATTGGCTGTTCCAAATTGCCCCTAGGTATGAGTGTGAATTGTTGTGTATGTGTTGACCCTGCAATTGTCTAGCAAGCTGTTGAGGGTATATATATCCTATCTTTAGTATCTTTAGACACTTAGTGAACTCTGAGCGAGTTCACTAAGTGTCTAAAGATACTAAAATTAGGATTCAGCCTCTCCACAACCCTAATAGTAAAAAATGGTTCAGAAAATGAGTGACTGAGACTGTCTACTTACCCAGTGTCATTTGTCATTTCTGTACCATCTACCCATTTCCATTTTTTTTCTTGGGTTCCGTTACTTAGACCAATCCAAGCCCGACGATAGCTGCCCAGCTCTTTAATGATGAACTCCTGCGATTGAGAAAATACTATCAAAAGATTACACAAGTCAAGACTCTAGAGCATGCACACACACACACACACACACACACACACACACACACACACACCTGTTCCTCTGTGCTCTTTATGATCACCAGGTCTGCATTTCTCTCTCTGCAGCTCTGCCTGCTCTTATTCCAGTTCTTCTCCTCAGTAGAGATGTAGTAAAGACTGAAGTCAAAATATCTCCATCCATGTTTAACATGTGCATCTAATCACATATGAGGACACATAACCTTTATTTCCATAAGACCTTAATGATATGTATTCCTTCAATACACATAATTACAAATGTACAACGCTGGGTTGATGAAGTAATAATTACTTTATTTTCATTTTTAATAAAGCAGTGCAGTGTATATTGTTAATAAAGTAACCACAAAATGGCAGCAGTATGGCAGCACTTTAAGCAAATTAAACCATTTGGGGGAATAAAAAAACCCCAGGATGCACAGGAACTTATTTTTAGTATTTGCTCACCAAAAGCAGTCAACTTGTCCCTGAAGTTTTTGTCTATGGTCTGTAACTGGTCTTTTTGTGTAGTCATTTTGTTAAACTGGATCCAATGCAATGTGATGGTAGTCAGTAGAATAATAAATAGTGGCCCTGCACACAGTGTGTAAAATCTTGTCCAGATTATTCCTCCTGTGTTTCCTCCTACAGGGAAATAAGCATAGAGATGTGTGTTCATTCATTCAAATAAAAATAATTGGGCAGAGGTGGCCTAATGGTTAGAGAAGCGGGTTGGTCACTGATTCAATTCCCGAACCAGCAGGAATAATGTGTGTCATTGGGAAAGTGAGCAGCACCTCCCCTTCCTTCAACTTCATGAAAGAAATGCCCTTGAACAAGGCACCTAACCTCCATCTGGTCTCCAGGCATGACAGGGTGGCTGTCCAGTGTTCTGAGTGTGTGTGTGCTTACTGTTTGCAGTAAGTACTGTTTGTTCACTCTGGATTAAAATAAATGAGTTAAATGCAGAGCCAAATTTTAACAAAGATTCACACTGAAGGTGGGGTACACCCCGAGCAGGTCGCCAGACCATCGCAGGGCCAACACATACAACACCATTCTCAATAACATCCACATCCAGGGGCAATCTGGAACATCCAGTTATCCGAATGTGTATGTAACTGTGGAAGGAAATCGGAGTACCCAGAGAGAATCCATGTATGCACGAATGCATGCATACAACCATGCATGCAAACTCCACATAGAAACGCCCAAACCTGGAAATTAAACCCAAGACCTTCTTGCTGTGAGGCAGACATGTTAACCCACATGCCACTTTTTTTTTTTTTTTACAATTTAAATAAATAAATAAATCAGAAATGTGCTCTGGACTGATCACATAGTTATCAACAATCCTAAATAAAAACTACAGGCCTATAAAATTAATCTAAGTCTTTTACACATTTTGACTGAAATTTGGCGATATTTTAATTTTCTGTAACTTTATTTTCTGTATCAATAATCAGTTTAATGTCTATATATAAGTGTAGTTTTATCCATGATGCATATTTGGTTAAAACATTTCATCAGTATGTACTTGTAATTATCATTTATAAATAACATCCAAAATGCTTCAATATATTTAAATTGTTTATATTCTTGTTCTAGTCTCTGTGCAATAAATATATTGCTGTGAAAAGCTTAATTTGATTTGGATATATATCGCAAGACATAACTATCGAAGCTGGCCACATTCTGAGACTTTGGACTCGTTTAAAGTGACTAATAACTGATAGCTTGTTCCACAGGCAAGGAATGCTTTGCTATATTTACTATATTTATTAAAATAAATTTGAGTTATTAACTACTTATGTATAATTTACTATATTGGTAAATAATATTAACTCATTTACTCATATAAATGACTGTAGTACAAGAGTAGTGTACGATTGTGTTTATTAAACAATAAATATCCATACAAAATGAACCTAGCTTGCATCATGCATCCATAAATCGTCCTTTTGATGCAAATTATTCTGTGAGGACTGGGTGAATCGTTTCACATATCAGATTGTTTGTTACTGGCAAACAGTGTACCTGAACTATATTAGTAACTATAACTTGTGTATGTGGGGATGGAGCTTTGCTCACAGCATACCTTGCCTGTGGAACAAGCGACCAGTTATTAGTTGCTCCAAACGAGTCTATAGTCTCAAAATGTGGCCAGCTTCAATATTTCTGTCTTGAGAAGTGTATTCAATACAAATTAGGCTTTTCACCGCAATATATGTATTGCATAGAGACTAAAACAAGACTTTTCAAAACATGTTTGCACGAACTATTTGAAATATGGTGTAAGTTCACATTTTGGGTGTTATTTATAAATGATAATTACATGTACACACTGATGAAATTTTTTAATAAAACATGTAATCATGGATAAAACGACAGTTTATATATATTATGTATCCAGAAAATAAAGTTACGAAAAATTTAAATATTGCCAAATTTGGGTCAAAATGTGCAAAATTGAAGGTCTCTGGGGCACCACTTAGATTTATTTCATAGGCCTAAAATTTTTACTGGGTTATTTTTTCATCAAACCTCGTAAAATAAGAGGGTGTGCAATGGAGGAATTGAAAAAAAAAATTGGACCACCCTAGTGGTGAATTTGCAGCATGTGTCATGTGTGTCCAAGGCTCATTGATGCGTGAGTGGAGAGAAGTCTAGTACGTCTGGTTTGGTCCTACAGAAGATCTACTGTAGCACAAATCATTGTGATTGTTAAAGCTGGATATGATAGAAAGGACTCTGAACATACACAGCTTGCCGCATATGGGGCTTGCAAAGACAGACCATTTAGGTGTTGTTCATGTTATGGCTGATTGGTGTACATCCTAGTTCTTGCTCCTAAAACATGCTCTTTGTATTAAAGTACATACAAAAACACTTAGACTTAGCAACCTTTATCAACAGACCTGACTGTGCAATTAGAAAACCATAGTAGTGGAGGAAGCATTAGAGGTTTTTAGGGTGCTTTTCCCTCAGAGAACATCACTCACTCACTCACTCACTCTTTTGCTGAACTGCTTAATTGTACTAGGGTCACCCTGAACAGCTTTTCACTTCATGTGTGTTTATTACACCATTAAAAAAAATGTTAAATCCTGTACCTGGCTGTTGAATTTGCTCATAACTCTTTATGCTGGTGTCCTCTGTCTCTGTGTAAAAGCCTTCAAAATCATCTGTGGTTGTATAGATGACCACCGTCATGTCCTCGTGTTCATTTCTCTTCAGCTCCATTCTGAATAAATGAAACATTTCATTAATAATTATTTAGAATAAAATAAAAATGATTCAGTAAAACACAGCTAACACGACTGTACAGCTTTACTTGAGTGTGTCGTATTCTGTATGAGCTTAAACCTGTGTGTTTCGGTCAGTAAAGGAAGCGCTGTGGTTTCATGTGATGAAATTTGAAGATAAGAGATCTGCAGAACTGCTCTCATGCTGATAGTGATCTAATAAAATGGTGTTAGTAACCAACAAAACCCTTTCTGTCACGTTAAAATATTAGTGTTGCACTTTGTCTCATGCATCATACTTCCATTCATCATGACTTTACTCAGAGTTATTAGGATTTTTAGGTTCTTTGTTCTTTTTAGGTTTTGATTTTAGCATTCATTAAAAAACTACCAATCATTCCCATACATTTTTTGTCGTGTTCCTGCCATAAAAATCATAAATTATTGGATTCACTTTTAAAGTAGGCAAGAGTTAAGCAAAGCTAAGATCTGATTTCAATCATACCAAAATAAATTAAGAAATTTATTCATTTATTTATTTGCTGAACCGTTTAACTCAACTAGGATTGATGGCAATACAGCCAACTCTGGGTGAAGGTGGGGTACACTCTAAACAGCTTGCCAGTCCTTCACAAGGCCAACACACAACACTTGTTGTGAGGTAGATGTGTAAACCATCTTTGAGAAGTACAACATGACTTATATACAGATATATATATATATATATATATATATATAAAGTTTGACATTTATCCAGAATGTTCTGAGTTAGAATTTTACTTGTTTGAATAAAAATAAAATAATGCACAAAGCTGATCTTAGGTCTGTGAAACAAGTAGACTTATATCAAGATCTGTGGTACAAACTTGGTTTCCTGTTTATCACATCGAGTTTCCAACCATAGAACAACATGTTGGAGCTCTCTCTCTATCTCTATCTCTCTCTTTCTCCCTCTCTCTCTCACACACACACGCACACACACACACATACACACACACACACACATGTCTTACTACCCTTGTTAGGGTTTTTTATTAACTTAATAATATAAAGATTTAGGCACTGCCTAAAAGCGGAGCTCCCATTAAATGTGTCTATTGATAGGTTTCTGAACCCGGTGTCATAACATAACTTCAAGGGAGCTGACAGCTTGTGTGTACATGCTAAGAAGTAAGTGTGTGGGTACGTGCACGAGAGAGAGAGAAGGCTGGCATGGTGTTTATCAGAGAAAGAGAAAGAATGACAGTGAGGTTTTGGCAGTGGTAAAAGTACAGTGTAGTAACAGGTTGCTTATTAATAAATCCTGAAGCGCCTCAGCATCATAAAGTCTCTGCGTTTTGCTTTTCCACTGCTGACTAAATGGAGCGTGTTAACTCTGGAGTTAGGTTCAATTTCAGCCATGGAGAAAACAAATAAATAAATCTCCCTTGTGGTTCTTTAACATGGTCTGGAGCAAAAGCAGAAAGACTAACACTGGATTTACTTTTCAGCACCTTTCACTCAATGATTTCTGCATTTCATTTGTATCTCTTGTCTTGTGAGTTTATTTATCCCTTTAATGAGTTCATGTTTTGTCAATCTTTTGATTTCGGCATTTGTTTAAGAACTTTTACTTACTGGTAGGTTTGTCTGTCTACCTGGGTTAGAATGTAGCCTATTTGTTTGGGTTTCAGTTTCGTCATTAGCATTATTATTGTTATTATTATTATTATTATTATTATTATTATTATTATTATTATTATTATAACATATTACTATTCACCCAGAAAAATGGGACTCTTTGTTTTTCTGATTTTTAGTATTCTCCCGATGCACTTAATGCAACCCGAACGGCAAAGTGCACTCGAGAAATGTATATATATATATATATATATATATATATATATATATATATATATATAAAATAGAGAGAGAGATTCCCATTTTTTAATGCACGTCAGATGTACAATCAAACACAATCAGCATCAACTCATGCATGGACATGGGACAACCATCCAATATAACTGATTGAGTGTTATAACACCATTTCTTGTGTATTAATTACCAGGGCAGATATCTCTCCTCCTGACTAATAGCATCACTGAAGTGTGTCCTGAAGCTGCCTCTGACTCTCTTTTTTTGCAGTGAGATGCAGCATATTCTTGTTAAAGACATTAGACTTAATGAAACTTCCCCTAAGGCCTGTATTAATCCAGCAATCCTGCTTTCGACATTGTCCACATTTATGGATGATCTGTGATGTTGGTGAAATTGGCAGTGGCTTTCTCCTTTCAACCCTGCCACATATACCACTGTTGTTCAGTGTGCTCCTGATGCTGGATTCATTATCATTAATAATAGCCAATGCAAGAAAGGTTTTCAGTTGCTTAGAAGTTACCCTGGGGTCCTTTGTGACCTTGCCGACTATTACATGCCTTGCTTTTGGAGTGATCTCTGTTGGTCAACCACTCCTTGGGTGGGTAGCAATGGTCTTAAGTTTTCTCAATTTGTACACAATCTGCCTTACTATGGACTGGCATAGTCCATACTTTTTAGAGATGGTTTTGTAACCTTTTCTATCCTGTAACAACCCTTTTTCTGAGGTGCTCAGAAATCTCATTTGTTTGTGTCATGATACACTTCCACAAACATGTTGACACTATGATAAATGTGTGTGTTTAAATCAAAAAGGTTGCCCATTCACACCTGACTGTCAGACCAAGTAAAATATTTTTGTCTCATTTACTTAACTGCGTTTCCTTTATCTACTTTTAGGATTTGTGTGAAAATCTGATGATGTATTAGGTCATATTTATGCAGAACTATGTATAATTCTTAAGGGATCACATATATATATATATATACACACACACACACACCCAGTGCAGCTAACTGGGTTATCAAAGATCTGCATGTCTCTCATTGTCTGTGGTAAGATGCATGTAAAAGAACTATTGCTGTCATTTGAAAAGAGTAGGCCATTGGATTGCCATCAGTGTATTTCTGACCTGCAATGGCCTGGTGAGCTATCCAGGGAGTATCCTGCCCTAATTAAACTACAGGAAGCCTCATTAATGGGCTGCATGTGTAAGCATTTGAGCAGCTCATCAGGGAGACTATTTAAACATGCTCCAATCATGACACGGTGAGGCTTATTTTATCTACTTCTCACCTTGTTCGTTAGACCCTTTTGTTTCACCTTGTATCACCTGGACCCTCATGTGTCACATGTATGCCCGCAGGAGTTCTCATACATGCCTATCTTCACTATGTCACATACCTCATGCTCCACAGACCATCTCAATACCCAGTGTATCCTGGAGAATATTGTAAACCGGTACTAGTGCCCACATAGTGAGGACAATGTCCATTATTTTGTGGCATCCTGCCCTGAGTGTGCCGTGGGCAGGCCAGCTTCTATCCCATCTGTGTTCTTGACTTAGACCGACAGTGTGGCCTCCTCTCCAGGGTGGTCTACCCTTAAGAGCTCATGCTCAATTTTTACCTGAGGCCGATGGAACTGCCCATGCTTTAGAGCATTCCCTAGACTGTCGGAACAGCCAACGCTTCTGAAAGTGAACTGTTGTCTGTGTTTTCTGAGGAACTGTTTTGTGAATGTGAACCCAAAGTTGAACTTGAGTCAATATATGAATGGGAGTTGTGTGAGGAGTCAGAGCTTTGTGATTGTGAACTTGGAAATTCTTGGGATGATGAGTGTATTTTCACTAATGAACCATACTTGATCATGAACTTATGACTCAGGAGGATAATATTTTTTTGGACTTGGATTTTGTGTTTGGTGATGAAATGTTGTGTACTGATATTTCATTGATACCAAAGAAGAACTTTGGCTATTGATATTGCTACTTTGTGTTGCACCACTGCTATGTTGCATCACTGGTCAAAGAGGTCATTTTATGCCATGTTAAAAACTTTGTATTAGAGACTGTGCTTATGTGCCCATGGCTAAGCTCCAACTGGTTTCTGTGCCAGAGTCCATTTCAGGGCTGAGTTCTTTCACGATCTCTGTGGCTCTTTATTCATGTTCAAAGCAGCTTAAGCCACAGCAGCAAAGAGACCTACATTCGGCCTACATTTTCCATCAGCAGTGCGGAAACCTGGGTAATAAGCTGCATGTATAGAGACTTGTGCAGCTCATCACGAAGACTAAACACTATTTTAGTTAGTTTTTAGGATTGTTCTCTATGCTTCTCACCCTGTTTTAATGGACCCTTTTGTTTATGAGTTTCCTTGACATCCTAAGTATCTTCTAGTTCTTTTGTGTTTGTGGCTCTCTCTTGTACATGTAGTTTTCTGCTTCGGTTGTGTTTTCTTTGTTTTCTTGAATGAGCACCCCGTTAAGTAATAAATTAAATTTTGTTTTGCATCCTTGCCTAAGATCATCACTTCAGCCATCTATAAAGGGCTTTTATATTAGCACTCAGCAAGGAAACCAACAAAAAGATATACTACCCTTTTTTCAAAGGAAACTGCCCTTTTTGTCCCCAACAAAATCATATATAACTCTACAACTTTGTAGTTTAAAAACCTAATTTATATAGTCATTAATGTTTCAGGTAACATTCTAAAGTTTTGACTTTACCTAACACAGGCAGAAGAATGCAGAAAGACTGCAGAAGAGGAAAAATACAGTCTTGAAACAGAGAGAGAGGAATTATGCAAACAGCTACAAGTGTCAACTATAAAGGTGAGTATTAAGAAAAAAATGTGATTTATCATATATATTTCACATGAAAATGTATAAAATAGTATTTCATAAAAATCTTTACTGGAATATCTACATAGGTGTACTGTGATTCATGTTAAGCAACTATCATACTTGTGTTCCAGTGGTGTTAGCTAATCCAAGTTTGTCATGATAAAAACTAATTGATCATCAAACCCTCTTGCAATTATGTTAGCACTGACAAGAAAAAAGAAGAAACAATATATTTGACCTTCTTAAGGCTTGTTAAGTATCTGGAGGATTCACTTTTATGGGTTTGATAATACACTCAGATGTTCAGAAAAAAACATTCTTCTGAAAATCATAAGTCTTTATTTGTACTTAGAAATGAAGGCTATTCCATACAAGAAACTGGCAAGAAATTGAAGATCTCATAAAATAGTGTGTACTACTTCCTTCACAGAACAGTGCAAACTGGCTATAACTAGGATAGAAAGAGAAGACTGAGGCCTTGGTGCACAACTGTGCAAGAGGACAAGTACAGCACTTTCCTCCTGCAACATTACAATGCTGAAAATCTGCAAGAGCTATTTAGAGAAGCTATCTACTGATATTCTGTCAGTAATTGAGTAGCCAGGGCAGTTACCAGATCTCCACCTTATTGAGCTGTTGTGGGGCAGCTTTACCCAATATACCATAAGAGGTGCCCATCAAGCCAGTCCAACTTTTGGGAGGTGCTTCAGGAATCATGGGGTGAAATTTCTTCATCCTACCTTCACAAATTGACAGGTAGAAGAGCAAAGGTCTGCAAGGTTCTAATAGTTGCAAATGAAGGATTTTACACAAAAGCAAAGTTTAAAGGACAGAATACATCTTCAAGTAAAAACAATTATTTGTGACCTTGTTGATGTCTTGAGTATGTTTGGTATTTATTTTACAATTCAAGTACTTGTTTTTATAGCAAATGTGAAATTATTTATATACACACACACACACACACACACACACACACACACACACACACACACAGTAGTGTGCAGTGAAGATTATACACCACCATTTTTGTCTAAAAGGGCTCCTAATAAGTAAAAAAAAAATTACTACTCTGTAATTTTTTGGTGTAAATGTATTGAGCAATGCTATTGTAGGCAATGAAAACCAAAAAAACAATTTCAACAAGTATATTGAGGTAAAAGTATGGCTAATAAACTTATATATTTTTTGTAGCATGAATGAACTTCTAACCATATGGAATGGTTTATTGAGTGAAGAAATTGCTGTAATCAAAGTAATGGGTGGCCATATTAAATATTGACTTATTGCAGCGCAAGATGAAGATTGAAGTGCGGTGGACAGGGATTTCCCGGGCGTAACTGTGCACGGAGTGGCAAACAGTGCAGTTCAAATAAGTGTAAACGCTTCAAGGCTGGACTCGAGCACGACAGCAGGTGCCGCTCTAGCCAGACCTGCCCAGATAAAAACTGATTGGGTGGTGATTTGTTTTTGTGGCTATCGTGTGAAAATATAGATAGAAATAAAGGGGGAGGAGGCTGGGGGGGGGGGGGGGGGGCCCCTTATCATTTTGTTTTTTTCACATCTGATATCTACCTAAAATACATATTTTGTAATGTTCATCTAGACGAACAATTTCAGTCAATGGGTCAGAAAGTAAGCTTTATTTTTCAGTCAATCTGTAAAATGACTAAAAATCTTATATGTACATAAGATGTCAATATGTACATCACCTGAGTGAATCAGTCATTTTATATATATATATATCTCTATACACAGTTAAGCCCGAAATTATTCATACTCCTGGCAAATTTTTACTTCAAGTTACTTTTATTCACCCAGCAAGGGTTTTTTTGACCGGAAATGACAGGCTTCTCCCAAAAGATAAGAAGATGATGTACAACAGGCATCATTGTGTAAAAAAAATTTCTCAGGTTTTATTTACATTTGACCAAAACTGTCACGGTCTATGGGAGTTCTACACCTAAAGTTCTAAACTATTCCAAATAGTCCAAGCTGTTCTTAAGCATCCTAATTACCCTGATTCGTTGGGAACAGCTGTTTTAATCAACTCAACAGGTGAAAAACAGCAGCTCTCTGCAGTTGGTTTGTGGACAGTCATGGCTAAGAAAAATGAGCTCACTGAGGACCTACAGCTGTGCATTGTGGCTGCTCACAAGTCAGGAAAGGACTATAAGGCCATATCTAAATGTTTTCAAGATCCAGTGGCTACAGTGCAAAATATAATTAAACAAATACAAGACGTTCCTGTGGAAAATCTCAGAGAAAGTGTTTGGAAGCCAAAAGTGACACCTGTGCTGACCAGGAGGATAGTGAAAGAGGTCAAAAAGAATTCAAGGATTACCACCAAGGCCATCCTGGTGAATCTGGGCTCTGCTGGTGGCAACATCTCAAGGCAGAAAGTCCAACGGATACTGCACACTGCTGG
>JAOUQZ010043601.1:0-12792 GCA_028564935.1 Neosilurus hyrtlii | reverse complement strand
ATTTTAAAATTACCGGCTGGGTTTTTTTTTTTTTTTTTTTTTTTTTTTTTTAATTTATTTATTTATTTATTTATTTATTTATTTGTTTGTTTGTTTGTTTGTTTGTTTGTTTGTTTGTTTGTTTGCCATTCCAGGGAACAACAAATGTCCAAAATCTTGATAATACCATTTTTAAAAAACATATTTTTTTCCCCTGGCCTTGTGGATTGGATTACATCAAACACTATATCTTTGTACACCCCCACAACCCCTGAGGGCAATTTTGATACCACCCAATGTCAAACTCATTACTATGTGACTGGCTGTTGTAAAGGTGTGGCTGAAATATATTGACAGTGACTTCACCTCAGTGTCAACTAATCAGATTTAGAAATAAATTATATTAGAGACATCAAATATCAGTTTTGTTGCTGATGTGTTTTTGTGTACTTTCTGCAGAGTGAGTACTCAAGTGACTCAGAGCGTGAGGACAACTTCCTATTGATGCCCCCTCGAGACCACCTGGGCCTCAGTGTCTTTTCAATGTTGTGCTGCTTCTGTCCCCTGGGCATTGCTGCCTTCTACTTATCTCATGAGGTAAACACCTCAACACTTTCTCCTCAATGCACATCAGTAGCACAGAGATATCAAAGATAATTGTTGTTTATTGAAATTAAATGAGGGGTCATAGTGAAAAGATGAAATCCTTAATGAGCCTTGTATTTTTTATTTTTATATATATTTTTAAATGCATGCAAAGGAATGCACGTCTTACTACTGTAGAACCAACAACATTCCCACAGATTAAGGATTCGTAGGGACTTTATCCAATAAATGTGACTTCTGCATATTGCACTGTCAAGTGGGTTTTTAGTTCTCTGTGATGTACACACAGGAGTACAGCACAAAAAGGAAAATAAGTGGAAATTGTCAGTGGATTCAAGAAAATGTGTTGCAAATCTTTTTATAGCACTGCTTTTTACCATTGATAAATTATAACTAGAGTATTATTAAAACCTAGAAAAAGAAAACTATTACTTTGTACTATTTTGTTTCCATTTAAGACAGATCATTATATTTGTATTCAGTAAAGTACCCTAACCTTTAATCATATTTAAATGCTGATGTTAAAAACAGCAACCAGCATAGCAGCATCTCACTTGGTCTCATAACATCATGACTCAACACCTACAGGTATCTAATTCTTTATATGAAAGATTTTTTTTTAATCAGCCTGGCCTTAGCAGCTTAGCCCACACAAAATCAAATTCCTTAAACCCACTATAATTTTTCTGAGCTCATCTCACACACTGGGAAGGAAAGAGAACAGGCTATCTGAAATAAACCAACTTATTTATATACAGCATCTTTCATGTTTAGTGGACATAAGGCAAGAGAAAAAAATCACATTTTATTACTTGAAGGCTGTTTTTTTTTCTGTGAAGTCAAGTGCATACATGGCTCACACACACACACACACACACACACACACACACACACACACACACTGCATGATCTTTCACATGCAGAGATGCCTGAAAATAAAATTATCACATAAAAACAAAGACTGAAGTTTATCAAAATAACCAGGAGAGACTGATGATTTTTTTTTGTTCTCTGAATGTTGAAATAATGTCTTCTTTAGATAAATAGAGTCTTTACTGATATCCTAATTCATTGATTTAGTTTATTACTGATTTTAATCACTCTGAAAGAATATGCATTGCATTGCAGCACTAATCATATTTACTGATTATTTACAGAAATATGTCATTCTGTGAAAAGCTATTCTCTATCACTGAATTGTAAAACAAGGCACTTGAAAAGCACAACCTTCTGTCAAACTTCATCTCATTTGCTTCTTCATTTTAATTTCTGCTACATTCACCTCTGTACCAAGCTTTCTGTTGATATACAATTTGTAACAGATCTTATGTAGATAGGACAGGGTTCAATGCTTGAATCAGGGTTTACTGCCAAAACTTTACATTATCCAAATAAAACAAATTTCCTATAGTAAAATTTTGTCAGGATTTCATTTCTGATCAGAAATGCAAAATCTCTTACCAGTTAGGAGATTCAACCAATTTTTCAAAGAAACTATAGGCAGAATTTGAGTAAATCAGTAGCATTAATACTCCTAACGTTTATAACTATGAAGTCTTGACTGCAGTTGAAATCTTGATATAATGATACAGTTCACAGATTTAACATATCAAATAAAACATACAAGTCATACATTGTGTTGGCTCATTCAGCCTGTGAAAAATATAAAACGGGTTACTTGATATATAGGTTCTCAAAATCTATATATTATCATATATGTCAGATCATGTGTGTGTGTGTGTATATCAAACTTGCCTGGATGATAGCTTTTTTTAAACAAGGATAAATTTTTTTTTTAAACATCAAGAATTTTCACAGGCCAGGTTCGTATTTGGCTTATTTTATCTGATTGAACAATATATTTCTATTTGTCAAGAGCACATAGTCCCTCTAGCGTGTTCTGGAACAACTCCGGGGCCTCTTCCCAGTTGGACATGCCTGAGAACACCACACCTAGTAGGCTTTCTGGGGGCATTCTAATCAGATGCCTTTCTGATTTTTGAACATAGATCAAATTAAATTGAGAACCTTGCCTTTCAGCTCAGCTCCCTCTTCAATACGACTGGTACAAGCTCCGTTTCACCGCAGAGGCTGCACCGATCTGCCTGTCAATTTCCTGTTTCATCCTTTCCTTAATCAGAGGGTGCATTCCACCATTTTCCAACTTGGAGGTGCTGATTCTCATCCTGGCCACTTCATACTCAGCTGCGAATCGCTCCAACGCTGGAGGTCCCGGTTGATGAAGCCTTAAGGACAACATCATCTGCAAAAAAAAGAGACGAGATCCCATGGCCACCAAACCAGAACCCCTCAACACCTCGGCTCCACCTAGAAATTCTATCAATAAAAATTATGAACAGAACTGGTGACAATGGACATCCTTGGCAGAGTCCAACCCCTGCTGGAAATAAATTCGGCTTTGTGTTACCAATGCGGACCAAGGTCTGGCTCCATTAATACAGAGAACGAATACCCCGTAGCAATGGGTTAGATGCACCATACTCACAGAACACACTTCACAAGATACCCTGAGGGATGCAGTCGAAAGCCTTCTCTAAATCCACAAAGCACATGTGGACAGATTCTGCAAACTCCCATGCCCCTTCCAGCATCCCGTAGTGTGTGTAGAACTGGTCGAGAGTGCTGCGGCTGGGACAAAAACCACATTGTTCGTCCTGAATCCAAGGTTCAAACATTGGTCAGATCCTCCTCTCCAGTACTCGTGAATAGACTTTCCCAGGTAGACTGAGTAGTGTGATTCAATCAAAAGGAACAAAAGGAACCCATGGCCTATTCTGACTCTGTTCCCCTGCCTCCTTTAGGATGTGGTAGTAGTTCTGCTGGTGATGGGAGTGGAAGGCCCTTCTGACAAAAGTCTCTGCCAAACGTTCCCAGGAGACCTTAACTAACCAAGTCTGGAGGGCAGATTCCCCCACCATCGGAGACAGTTCACCAGCAGGTAGTGATCAGTTGACAGCTCAGCTCCTCTCATCACCCGGGTGTCCAGAACATGTGGACACAATCCAGTGTCATGACTACAAAGTTGATCATTGAACTGCGGCCTCATGTGTCCTGGTGCCAAATGCACTTATGGACACTCTTTTGTTTTAACATTGTGTTTGTGAAAAGCAAACCATGATGAGCACAGAAGTCCAACAATGAAGGACCATTCGGGTTCAGATCAGTGAGGCCGTACCTACCGATCACACCCTTCCAGGTCACTCTGGGGGTGCATCTCTAGCACACCCTCTAAAAACTTTAAAAAGGGTGGGGACTCAGGACTGTTATTTGATGTATAAGCACAAACAACAGTCAAGACCCATCTCTTCCACTCAAAGCCAGAGGGAGGCTACCCTTTCATCAACTGGAGAGAACCCCAACAAGTGGGCACCAAGACGGGGGAAACAAGGATTCCCACATTGGTTGGGCAACTACAGAGTGGAATAAGGTCCAGCCCCTCTTGAGTGGGGTGGTTCATGAGCCCAAGCTATGTGTTGAGGTGAGCCCAACTATAGCCAGTTGGTACTCTCTTCCCCACCTTCCCCACCAGAGAGGTGACATTCGATGTGCCAAGAGCCAGAGTCAGTAGCTGAGGATTGGTCCAATAGAACCCATGCCTTCGGCTACCACCCAACTCACATTGCACCCGACCCCTATAACCCCTTCCACAGGTGGTGGGTCCATGGGAGGGCAGACCCATGTCTTCTCTTCGGGCTGTTCCTAGCCTAGCTCTATGGGCAGAAGCCCAACCACCAGGCACTCGCCTGACATACATACATATTACAGCAGACAGTTTTAAAATTTTTGAGTTAACTAATGTCATGTCGTTTTCTAAACCGCTTAATCCTAATTAGGGTTGCAGGGAGGCTGGTGCCCATCTCAGCCAACTCTGGGTGAGGGCAGAGTACACCCCAGACAGCTCGCCAGGCCATCGCAGGGCAGAAACACGCTGACAGCTATGCAGCCTACTCTTGACGAAAATCAGCAATGGGTCTTTTACATGACTTTCACCATAGACAGTGAGAGACATGGCCAGCATTTCATAACCCAGTTAGTTTCACTGGGGGGACAGCAGTGAGAACCCATTGATAGTGTGGCTTGAACCCCCAACCTTGGGATCAGTAATCCAGCACCTTACCAGCAGGCCACCACTGCCCCGTGAGTGAAATAATATATTAAAAAATTATCTAAAAACAACATTTGTTGCACATTACAGCAAAGTGGGTATTAAGTCAGAAATTATTAAATACATTGTTGAGCTTTAAATGCTATTGTCTCCAAAGTTGCATGCTTAAAAGGCTGAAGAATCCTGGCAGGTTTTGGCTAGTTATTCCAAAACCAGCAACATATGTAAAAAAAATTTAATTAATTCATAGGACATCAGCTTTAAAATGGTACCAATAAATCAAAATTAATAATTTCCATCTTAATACCCACTTAGCTGTGATGGGTCACAGTTAGCCTGCAGATAGACAGACCTGAATTAATTATTCAGTGATTATTACCTTACCATTTAGCATGAACAGTGATAAGACTTGTATTTCTATAGTGTAGATGGCTTTTACAAAAACACGAAACGCTTGCTGCTGACACTGTAGGTCAGTGACACTTAAATAAAATTACCAGCTGGTTGGCACCTTTAAAAAAAGTGATTGATCACGAAACTGAGAGGTTGGTCCTAAAAACCATTGGGTTGGCTATTCCATATAAGAAACTGACAAGAAAATGAAGACCTCATATAATTGGTGTTCTTCCCTCTTCTCAGAACAGTGCAAACTGGCTCTAACCAGTATAGAAAAAGAAGCCTCAGGCCCTGGTGCACAACTGAGCAAGAGGACGAGTACATCAGAGTCTCTAGTTTGAGAAACAGATGCCTGACAGGTTCTCAACTGAAAGCTTCAGTTAAATAGTACTCTCAAAACACCAGTCTGAACTTCAAGAGTTAAGAGGCGACTCCTGGAGTTGCAAAGAAAGAACCATGTCTGAGACTGGTCAATATAAGGAAAACATTAAGATGGGCAACAGAACAAGACATTGCACAGCAGAAGATTAGGGTAAAAGTGCTATGGACAAACAAGTTTCAGGTGTGTGGCTCACAAAAAGCAACATTTGTAAGTTGCTGAGTAAAGGAAAAGATGCCAAAGAAGTGCTTGCTGCCATCTGACAATCATAGTGAAATGTGTTGGTTTGGGGTGCTTGTGTGGTGGTAAAGTTGGAGTTTTACACGGTAAAAGTGATCTTGAACAAAGAAGACTATTACTCCATTTTGCAACACCATGCCTGACCCTGTCTTTCCATAACAGGACAATGACCAAACTATGTGTGAGATCCCACCTGAAGTATTGAGTCATGCCTGTCTTATGTTCTGTTCTGGCTCTTTTCCCTTTCAGGTCACCTGACCTTCTTAGGCACAGGTTGTGATTGCTGGCTCTGCCCTAATCCTCCCCACCTGTTCCCCATCATTGCTCCAGGATAAAGCTCTGGATCTCCCCCTGGCCCATCACCAGATCGTTTTGTGCCGTCATAGAGAAGACGTTTCTCATAGCACACACCACGATCTAGCCGACCGTTCCTATCCAGTTCATGTACCACATATTCCTTGTGCTAAAGAATAAAGGATCCCTGTGTTCAACTCAATCTTGTAGTGTCTGTTCTGCATGTGGGTCTGTCAGTTCTTGGTAACAGCGTAACATTACGATCTGGCCAGACATGGACCCAGCAGACAGAGCGGACAAAGCTCTGACCAGGAGCTAAGAATCCAAGCCCACGAGACCCAGCTGTCTACCACAGCCATGGGAGTGCAGGAGCTTGCAGACCGCCAGGACCTGCTTCAACAGGGCGTGTGGGAGGAACCTGGAGCGTCTGCTTTCACCTCCGCCAACCACGCTGGCGTCGCCCCCACTAGCCGCCACCCTGCCTCCAGTAAGTCCAGTACGAGCTTCACTTCCAGATTGATCCAGCCGCCTTCGCCTCGGAACAAGCCCAAGTGGCTTTCATGATTTCCCATCTCTTGGCAAGAGTGGCGGCATGGGCTACCTTGGAATGGGCTCGAGGCGCAGCAGTGTGTGAAGTCGGCCAGCAATTCAAAGAAACACTCACCCATATGTTCGATCACTCCTCCCCAGCTCGCGAAGCTTCCAGGACTCTGCTCGGACTGCGACAAGGTTCCCGGAGGGTTACTGATTATGCCATTGAGTTTCACACACTGGCTGCCGACAGCAGCTGGAATTCCCCGGCCATCAAGGATGCCTTCATCAGCGGGCTCGACGAGGAAGTCCGGGACCACCTAGCCCCGGACGGGACACCAGCCGAGTTTGAGGACTTGGTAGACCTGGCGGGGGACCTTCACGCTCCAAGAGTTTCGTCCTGAGTTACCGGTATCTTCACCGCCCAGCACGGAGCTAGTGCCCCGTTCAGGAGGAGCCCATGCAGTTGGGTTGTACCAAGTTAAACCCAGAAGAGTGCGAATGCCGCCAGAAGGAGAGAGCGTGCTTTCGTGCAAGCCGCCATCGAGCAGATTTATGTCCGGCCAAGAAATCCGGTACACAGGGCTTCAGGAGTGCACGGATAAGCAGAGAGACACACCCCCCCCCCGCACACACACACACACACACACATTCACTGCTGTCTCTCTGCTAATTAAGAGCAAAGCTATTTCCATCCAGGCATTTATTGATTCGGGGGCCGCTGAAAACCTGATAGATTATTCCTTAGCCCAGAGGTTGTGGATAAAAGAGAAGCCACTCTCCCAATCAGTCTCCGCCCGAGCCTTGAATAACCAGTTGCTGAACTGGGTCACCCACAGGACAGAGACCCTCCTCATGTCTATTGGCGGAGATCACACCGAATCCATCTCCTTCCATCTCCTAAATTGTACACATCACCCCCTCATACTAGGGTTTCCTTGGCTGAGGGCCCACATTATCTGGTAAATGGGGGTGATTAGGAGCTGGGACCCCACCTGTAGATTGTCCTGTCTTGCCTCATCACCTTTTGCTCATGGATCCTCGGAAGGGAGGGCAAACCCTGAACTGAAATCGGGCTCTCGGAAGGCCAAACCTGACGCTCCGTCCTGCCGGTACAAATCAGAGTTGACTGCCAAGGGACCGGAATCCATTCTACCTCCCAACAGTGTGGTAGAAGCGGTTTCCTGGCAGATAGAAGAAGAGGTGCAGCAGGCTAGTCGGGGGTACCCACTCCTGAGGGCTGCCCTCGCAACCGGTTGTTTGTACTGGAAGCGTTGCGCTCTCAGGTGATACATTGAGCAAACACTTCCTTGCTATCCTGTCATCCAGGGGTCAAGTGTACTATGTTTGTGGTCAAGCAACGGTTTTGGTGGCCTTCCCTTGCCAAGGACATGGCGGAGTACGTGGCAGCTTGCTCTGTCTGCGCCAGGAGCAAGACATCGAGACAGGCCCGGATGGGTCTCCTTCAGCCATTACCCGTGCTGCACCAATCATGGTCGCACATCTCTTTAAATTTTGTCACGGGTCTGCCCCCTTCGAAGGGCAGCACAGTGGTGCTGACAAGACCAGATTTTTGAACATGGTCCACTTCATCCCCCTGCCGAAGCTGCCATTGGCCAAGGAGACTGCTTGCACCCTGATCTCCCAGGTCTTCCGGATTTATGGTCTTCCCACAGATGTCGTCTCGGACCAGGGTCCACAGTTTATCTCCAGTTTCTGGAAGGAGTTTTGTCGTTGCTTGGGGGCTACTGTCAGCCTATCTTCCGGTTACCATCCAGAGTCCAATGGCCAGACAGAACGGCTGAACCAAGAACTGGAGACCTGTCTAAGATGCCTGCTGGCGCAGAACCAATCCACGTTTAGTGAGCACCTCACTTGGGTAGAGTACACCCACAATTCACTCCATACTGAAGCCACCGGGCTGTCCCCCTTCCAGGCCGCCCACGGGTACCAACCACCACTCTTCCCGGCCAACTAAGAAGAGGTAACGGTTCCTTCAGCCCTTGCTTTGGTTAGGAAATGCCGTAAGATCTGGGCTGCGGCCAGGCGGGTGCTCCTCAGGGGACAAGCACGCATGAAGACTGCAGATGGATTGTCATCACCAATCGGCACCAACCTACACACCCGGCCAGTGGGCTTGGCTATCCACCAAGGACCTTCCCCTACATGTTCACACTAAGAAGCTGGCTCCCAGGTTTGTTGGTCCGTTCCCAGTGTGCAAAGTAATTAACCCGGTCACTGTGCATCTGAACCTCCCCAGGTCTCTCCGAGTGCACCCGACCTTCCACGTCAGCAAGCTCAAGCCAGACTGAGAGAGTCGTCTGGTAACCCCCACCAAACCCCTGCTGCCGCCCGAGATGGTATATGGAGGACCGGTCTACGCAGTTAAGAGGCTTCTGGCGGTACGCAAGAGGGGTCAGGGAAACAGTTTTTGGTGGACTGGGAGGGCTATGAACCTGAGGAGCTCTCCTGGATACCCGCGAGTGTCATCATCGACCATAGTCTGATCGACGACTTCTACAAGCAGCATCCGAACACACCAGGCCTGTCAGGAGCCAGCCCTAAGGGCTCCACAAGCTGGAGTTCCCAAATTCCTACTGACTTGGTATTATCCTGCATATCTCCAAATTCGAAAATATTTACATTAGAATTAATATTACAAGTTACAGAGAATGGCAAAATTGACATTTTATCCCTGGGAAACTACTAAGATGCCACTTTTGGCCACCTCTTACACAAAAATTATTCATCATATTCATTAAATATTTTATGTGCTATATCTTGGCTACCTAGTGATTAGATCTGTGTAAAATGAAGGTCCTATGTGATGTGTGATATGTGAATAGCTGAAAATAAAAAAATATCTGTTCAACCTTCTAAGGTCAGTATCAGCACATGGGATAGGCAGTATCACACAATTAAAGGCACAGTGTGAAAGTGCAGGATGTACCCTAAATTTTGATACCAAGCACATGTTCCTTCTATGTGTTACGATGGTACCAGGAAATAACAGACCCAAATGCAGGACAGACAAGGCAAGATAGCGTGAGAAGGGTTTCTTTATTCGAGAAACTGACAGGCAGACTTGGCTAGAACAGACAACAGACAGTCCTGACCTTAAATCCTCTGACGGGACATCACACTATGAATCCTTCTATACCAAATGTTCAAATTAAATATGCAGATTTTTGCCTTCATATTTTAGCTATATAACAGAATCTTTATTGTTTACAATATATAAATAAATACACCAGTATCAAGAAATAAGTGTCCCCATACATAACTATGTTGTAACAGTATAGGATATTGTTGTACTGTAATACCAACATATAACCACATCAGAACTTAATATCCACAAAATTCTTGGAAAACCATGTACATTACCAGCATCAGTAATATTTCTATTTTTGGTTCTTAGTCATACACTGTCAGATGTATCTTGCAGATTTACACTTGGATAAAATTAGAAAAGGAAAGGGTTATATATTGTACACATTTAATAAGTTACAACTGTTTTGAGAATAAAGATATAACTTAACTAAGCCAGCAAACTTGCATCATGTACAGTTGGACAGCACATTTCTAAAGAATATTTGTCAAAGTAAAGTTTCTTGTGGTGAAGACATACAGTCATACTTGAGGTTACTGTGTGTCCTTCAATCCATATCTTGCAAAGAGCTTTTCCTTTTCCTCTAGATATAATTCAGGTATTTTCAAATTTTCACTCGTACAATAGGTTTTTTGTGACATCATAAATGAATTTACCGATCATCAACACTTTCATTATGAATGCTGGGACTGTGTAACTACATCAGCCTATCGATTTTCATCCCAGTCTGATCTCCAATATGGTCACCACACCTGTCATCTTTAATTTTTATTTCATGCACTACCCCAATGATGCCATCATATTATTGGTGTACATCTTGGGACTGGGCAAATCTTTTATTTTGTAGTGCATGGGCTTCACTGCATATTAAAAGCTTTTCACTAACTCATTTTTTCCTAGTCTTACCCTGCCCTGAGAACAACTAGGGCTCCAATGAGAGAAATAATGTGTGTTTGTGGACGAGACATGGAGATGAAGAGAGAGAGATAGAGAGAGAGAGAGAAAGAGAGAGCTTAATAATTAAGCAAAAGACAAAAATTTCAGTGCTCTAAATCTATTCCAATTTACCCTACATGTTGTTGTTTCTTTCTCTTTTATCTGCCTAGTCTCAGAAAGTAATTCCTGCTCAAGTAAGGACAGCGTATAAAGTTTATATTAAACCGTTAAATAGGACCAACCTAGAACTTGACTGGAGGATTTTACTGGAGGATAAACTGTTTCCCAAAACTAAGATCCTTCTCACTGTCATGTGTCATGTAGGAGGAGAAAAATAATTAAGCAGAGCATTTAGATATCCATGAATTCATCAAAAAATGTGTCTTAAAACTTGGCCAGATTTTCTGAATTGAGTGCTCTCAGGAACCAAGTAAATCATAATATTTGAATTATTACGCAATCATTCTGTACGTGAACCTCTCATCAGTCAGCTGCTGGAGGAAAGCCAATTAATAATTTCTTCTCATGCTTTACTCTCCTTTTCACAACTCCCTCATCTAGTTTTTCCATTTTCCCCCATGTTCTCTGCTGAATATTTTTATTCTGTTCTCCTGTAACATTTACTGAAATATTTATATTTATCTTTGTTTATCTTTTTCTTGTTCACTAGACAAACAAAGCAGTAAATAAAGGGGACTTTCACCTTGCCAGCTCTAGCTCCAGACGTGCTCTCTTCCTGGCTGTGTTGTCTATCACCATTGGAACCGGCATCTATGTTGGCGTAGCAGTGGCTCTTATTGCATACCTTTCCAAAAACAACCATTTGTAGCTTTGCTTTGCCTCCCATTTGCTTGCCATCCTGACTTTCAATGTGGGTTTAATGTAAGAGTCACTAATTGGTATTGCACTTCATTGAGTATTGATCCTCATCCTTTACAGCACTTTTCTGAATGACATGGAATTACTAAGTGGATACTCATTTGTAAACAGTCTGACATTGTAAATCATGACACTCCTTTTTTGTATACACTGTTTGTCATGGGACAATTGTGTTGAAATACTGTGGTTATAGAATATAATGCCTGTGTATGAGGTGATATCAGTATGCTTTGATCAAACACAGTATTTATTGGGCCATTCCAGTTTTTTTTTTTTACTGATGAAGGTAAAGTATAAAAAACAGCCATCTTAAAATGAGCTACAATATTATAAGGACTGCAAAGAGGAGCTTATTCAACACTCAAGGGTAACATGGACGCAAAGCCATATAGGTGGGCTACAGTACAATATTTTTTTTCTACATGACAAATTTTGATGGTGTACCTGCTTACACTGTGCTATGGATTTTAACCATGTGGAAGATTTTAACCACAGCTGAACTTCAACTTATTGCTAATTAAATGTAGTTGTTTCGTTCAAATGTAGTCTTCATTTGTGTAATCTATATGCTTATACTCTACTGGGCCCACAGTGGATTATCCTTCTCCATTTACTCTGTCCTCTGCATCCCTCTCTGTCACACCAATGAGCTACCTTCCTGAAGACTTTGGCAGGAAGCCAAAGTCCTAACCATGCAAACCTCTCCATCTGATTATTGCCTTAAGAAGTTCTTGATCAGCTTAAAGAAGTGTGTTAAAACCTGCAGGAAGGCGGAGACCCTAGGCAGTTCCATCCTCAATTGTCTTCTGACAATATACCCTTATATCTTCTCTGCACATGCCCAAACTGTATCAATCTGGCCTTTCTCATTTTATCCAAAAACACTCCTACCTGTTCGGTCCCTCTAACAAACATGTCCATTTGGGTCACTCCCAGAGAAATTCATAGCATATTAATCTCTGCTTCTTACTGCTAGCGCTACCAAATTTTTCAAATTCAAATTCAAATTTTATTTGTCACATACAAATTATACACAGTACATTATGTAGTGAAATGCTTAGTACAACTGTCCAAAAATTAAAAGAATAAGCTATCAAAGAAAAGAACAATAACAATAACTAAAACTATTTAAAGGATTTTACAATTTTTACAGTTAAAGGTCAGTATACATTTAAAAATGCAAAAATAGAAAATAAAGAAAATATATCGAATAAAAAATAAAATATAAACTAACATATAAGATACAATATATATATATATATATATATATATATATATATATATATATATATATATATATATATATATATATATATA
>JAOUQZ010043600.1:0-12792 GCA_028564935.1 Neosilurus hyrtlii | reverse complement strand
TATATATATAATTAATTTGTTTATTTGTTGGTTGGTTATTACCTCCACCAAAGAGGTTAAATTTTAAATTTGCTTTGTGCTACTGTTTGTTTTAGCTCAATTACTCAAAAAGTTATGTGCGAATTTCTCCCAGAGGTAGGGCTTTGGACAAGGAAGACCCTATTAAATTTTAAAGATGATCAAAATCACATTCCAAATCTAGGAATTTTTAAAGGATTCTTTAACTATTTGAGATAGTACGACTGTATTTTTTATTTGTAATTTATTTTTGGAAGTCCATCAGGGGGTGCTGTGTAAATTGTAAGATTTGAAGATTTTCAAATTGGCAGGATTAATTGGCTTGGTGGAGGTTTGCACTCTCTAAATGCTCCTATTATTATTATTATTATTATTATTCATTCATTCATTTTCTAAGCCGCTTATTCCTAATAAGGGTCGTGGGGAGGCTGGCACAAAACTCAGCCACCCTCTGGGTGAAGGTGGGGTACACCCTGAACAGCTCACCAGGCCATCACAGGGACAACACACACACACACCTAGGGGCGATTTGGAACAGCCAATTAGTCTAATGTGCATGTTTTTTGGACTTTGGTAGAAAACTGGAGTACCCAGAGGAAACCCACGCAAGCACGGCATAACATACAATCTCCACACAGAAGCTCCACACCCCAAGCCAGGAATCGAAACCAGGCCTTTTTGCTGTGTGGCGGACGTGCTAACCACTGTGCCTCCATGCCGCCCTCTCATTATTATTATTATTATTATTATTATTAATATTATTATTATTATTATTAATTATGGGTTTTTTTCAGAGGTGCCTGGAAGATATCTACACATACTGCCAGGCACCATAAATCTTGTGCTAGCCCTTTTGCTTTCCTGTTAAACCCTAGACCACCCCATCATTTCCATACACTAATAACCCCCTGAAGTACAGGGTAATAATAAAGGCAAGGAGAAGCATTAGATGCCTCTCTGACCTCCCATAAGACAAAAGCTGCAGAAATAAGTTCAGAAAAGAAAAACCAAGCATACTTTTGTTCAGCACATTTATTGGCTTTGCCCTTTAGGACTGCAACAATAATGAGTGGCCTCTCCGGTTCGGCGAGTGAGTTAGTATTTTTGAGTTGCTTCCTTTAATTAAACCATGTGCCACTGTGTTTATGTGCCCCTGTGTCTTCAAGGTGAATGATTGTAGACAAAAAAATAAAATCTCTCTATACTGTACAGCATATATGTTGTTATTTAGAATGGAGTTATTTTAAAAAATACATGGGGATGTGATGATGTGCCGTTACTGACACCACATTCACTCTCTCTCATTTGTCAAGCCGCTTAATCCCACGGGGAGGCTGGAGCCTATCTCAGCCAACACCGGGCGAAGGTGGAGTTCACCCTGAACAGCTCTCCAGAACACACCTATTCACACTTACACCTAGGGGCAATTTGGACAGCCAATTAGCATAATGTGCAAGTCTTTTGACTGTAGGAGGAAACCCACACAAGCACAGGGAGAACATGCAAACTCCACACAGAAACACCTGAGCCAGGTACGGAACTCAAACCCTGGACCTTCTTGCTGTGAGCCAGATGTGAACTACTACACGACCGCAAATTAGAAATAATTATTAAACAATTTCTTTTATACCATGATGACTCTGATGCTGTATTCATTTAATGATTTAAAGGTATACAACAGCGAAGCAACAGAGTTTCTGTTCTCTTTCACTGCTTCACAATGAGAAACAGCTTCACAAGCCTTCCTTATTTATTTATTTTTGCTCGAGGTTAATAAGACAATAAAATGCAACACAATCATATTCTGACCAATCAGAGCTCAGAATTCACATTAACCTTGGTATAAATAGCTTAATCTATTCTAACACTTCTCGAATATTAATGAAGGTGATGTTTTTCACCTTCAATGTTAAATGTAGCAAAAAAAAGTGTCTTGTTTCTGCAGACGAACAGAGTGTGGTAAACGCTGGTGTGTTTATTACCATGAGTCATGTGTGTATGTGTCATGTAATGGGGTGTATTAAGCAGCATGTGAACAGTCTCACAATTTCAAGTTCTCAAAGTCGATGGGTTGGAAACCAGAAAAATGGCGAGTGTAAGAATCTGAGAGACTCTGACAGACAACCACAGGTCTTGTAGGATGTCCTGGTATAAAGTGGTTAATACCTACATAAGGTGGTGTTACAAAGGAAAAACAGTGAACCAGGAACAGATTCATGAGCACTGAGGGGTCAGTGTTGCACATGCAGGGGAAGTGAAGGCTAGTCCGTGTGGTCTGATCTCAAAGAAGAGCACAAATTGCTGAAAAAGTGGATGCAGACTATGGTTTTAAAAAAAGGAGTCAGAACACACAATCATTACAAATTTATGCACACGAGACATGCAGACCGAGTGCACAGACCCCTCACCATCACGGAAATGCCTACAGCAGTAGGCTTTTTCAGCAAGGTAACACTGCAAAATTGTTTAAGTATGGTTTGTATATATGTATATATAGGTTCTGCGATGGCCTGACAAGCTTTTTCCTTTGATGAGGTAGAGTGAGGTAGAGTGCAGCTGTCGGAAGTGATAGAGCAATTCACTAAAACAGAGCCCAGGAGGATTTCCTGAAGGACTTTTTTGTACACACATTTGTGACAAGCCCTCCCTGTGTCCTTTGCACCACCACACACCTGGCCTGGAGATTACATTCCTGCAATATAATTACTTTTTTGTTTCTCCACGCAGCTGTTAATAACCGTACCGTCCAATTTATGAATTTTTCTATGACATTGTTTTCTCTCTCTCTCTCTCTTTCTCTCTGCCTTTCTGTCTGTCTGTCTAGGGAAACTAATTTCTAAGCACACACACACACACACACACACACACACTCACACAAACACACACACACACACACACACACACACACACACTTCATTTTCTTATATTCTTGTTTTTCGGAGCGAAGGAGGAGTGGTGAGCTGGCACGCAGGATCAAGCTGTCACTGATAAAAGAGGAATGTACTGTGAGAGGCAGAAAAGCCAAGAAAATTGGAGGCGACATCGCGCTGTCGGGGCGGAGCACAGACCGTCACAGGCGGAAAATAAACAGAGTCATTGGAAATTGGGATTTTTTCCAAGCAAGAGCATGTAGGAGGACAATAATCCGGCTTCCATGGTTCAGGGGCGTTCAGCATTTCGAGCTGCTTTGTTTCATTAAATCATGTGGCATTGCATTTTTATTGTTTTTCATTGTTCCTTCAAGGCGAATATTTTCTTTCAGCAAATTACATACGAGACACATTGCATCGGTCGTGTGAGTGTTATTATTTTAACTACAACTCCATTCGGATGAATTCTAATCGGTCTGTTGATGCTTTTAATTCACAAGGATCCTTCCAAAGGCAAGCACAATGTAGATGCATATTTAACATTTAGGGAAGGAGTCTCCAGTGTCAGGATGTGTCCTAATGACTCCCTGGCACATTACAGTTAACCAAAAAATATTGTGTTGTTTGCAGTAACACAAGGGCTGCAACAAGTGGAACATGGACTTTGAAAATATCGAAGGTAAAAGAAAAATGCGGTATCTTTGTTCGTGGCTCCAAAATGTACAGACACTCACTCACTCATTTGCAGAACCGCTTAATCCTTTTGCAGGGAGGCAGGAGCCCAGCATAGCTGACACCGTGCTAAGGCAGGACACACCCTAAACAGCTCTTCAGACCATCACAGGACTAACACACACACAACCATTCACAGTCACATCTAAGGGAAATTTGGGACAATCATTTAGCCTAATGTGCATCTCTTTGAACTGTGGGAGAAAACCGGAGTACCTGGAGGAAATCCACACAAACATGTGGAGAACATTTCAAACTCCACACAAATAGACCGGATTCCTAGGTATGATATATCTTCATTCATTTATTCATTTTCTGAGCTGCTTAATCCTAATTAGGGTCACGGGGAGGCTGGCGTCCATCTCAGCCGACTCTGGGCGAGGGTTATGATATACCTTTTTTAACTATATATTTTTTCCCCTTTAAAGTGCCATTATGATGAAAGAATATAAAGCTGTTCAGAAACACATTAGACACCCTCTCATTCTTTTTCATGATGTTTAAATAAGCTATTCATATACAAACTCGCATTCGCACATTTCCGCTCAAAGGCTCACATGGTGTTTAGCAGAATCACTGCAAAAGACGCCAGTTCATGGCTAGGCTACTTAGCACAATTAGCATATAAATGCATAAATGCACTCGATCCTAGGCTTAAACGAGTTCCAATTACCTTGAAGTGTTTGAGAAGCTTTTATAAATATATTGTTAAATCAGCGAAGTAACTGCAGGGTCTTAGTTGTATATTGTATTTGTCTTTGTGTTTTACCTTTTCGATGTGCTAGTAGTGTTTATAAAGCACTCAGGGCATAGTGACATAATTTAAACAAAGATGCTTTTGTGAGTGCACAGAAATGTACAAGATAGACAGATTCATTACAATAAAAAAATAAAACAACAATAAAAAACATTTGTATCTTATTTCTTTCTTTATTTAATTCATTACTTATTTTTTTCCTGTTTGTTCTCCCGTAATATTTTGAGTTGTTTCGGAATTCCCACCCTTCAAGTATTGCCTCCCTAACACATATGACCACCATTAAACAATAAGACATGTAAGCATGCACATGACCCCTCTGTTACATGCGATGCTGCCACCCACCTCTTTATGAACTGCTGCGCATGCACATTTGGAGGCGGCCTAACACACAGAGGGAAAGCGCTATCGGGCCCCTTTTGTATGAATGAGCTCACAGAAGCCTTGAGAGCTTGGCCAATTAGCTTCCATGGACTCCTGGTTGTGGGTTTGAACTTGTGATCTCCAGGTTGATAATCATGCACCCTGTCGATGTACCACTCCGAAGCCCATTTTGTCTTATTTAAACAAAGTGCATATAATGGTGAAGCAATGGCTTTGAGCAGCTTATGGAATCTTTTTCATAATGTCTGATTAAAAATATATAAATATATAGTATTCAAATTAATTAACATTAATTTGTAAAATTATGTTCAAATGCAAAACTGACTGAATGTCCTGAAAGTACAAATGGCATTATTTATCTCATCTTCATCTTTATCTTCTTCTGCTAAATCTGGGGCCAGTAGGGATGATATTATCACCGTACCTAGGTGCTCCTATAAATTCTATAATTTGATTCTATAAATATCTTCATAATCATCTTCATCCATTCGATCTGGGGTCGGGGCACAGGGGCAGCAGCCTAAGCAGGGAGGTTGAGATGTCCCTCTTCCCAGCCACTTCCTCAAGCTCTTCTGGGGGAACACCGAGGCATTCCCAAACCAGCCAAGAGACATAGTCCCTCTAGCGTGTTCTCAGTGGATTCCGCGGTCTCTTTCTGTTTGAACATGCCAGAAACACCACTCCACGGAGGCATCAGAAGGCATTCTAATCAGATGCCTGAGCCACCTTAACTGGCTCCTCTCAACGCGGAGGAGCAGCAGTTCTACTCTGAGCTCCTCCTGGATAACCAAACTTCTCACCCTATCTCTAATGGAGAGCCCTATCACCCCGCGAAGGAAGCTCATTTCAGTCGCTTGTATTCATGATCTAGTTCTTTTGGTCACTACTCAAAGCTTGTGACCATAGGTGAGGGTAGAAACATAAATCAACTGGTAAACTGAGAGCTTTGACTTCCTTCTCAGCTCCCTCTTCATCACGATGGACCGATACAAGCTCCACTTTACAGCAGAGGCTGCACCGATCCATCTATCGATCTCCCGCTCCATCCTTCCCTCACTTGTGAACAAGACCCGAGATACTTGAACTCGCCCACTTGGGGCAAGACCTCATTCCAGACCCTGAGGGGGCATTTTACTCTTTTCCAGCTGAGAACCATGCCCTCGGACTTGGAGGTGCTGATTCTTATGCAATCGCTCCAGCGAGAGCTGAAGGTCCTGGTTGATGAGGCCAAAAGGACAACATCATCCGCAAGAAGTAGAGACTAGATCCTATGGCCACCAAACCAGAAAACCTCAGAGCCTTGGCTGCACCTAGAAATTCTTTCCATAAATATTATGAACAGAACCAGTGACAAAGGACAGCCTTGGCGGAAATGAATATAACATATTGTTACCAATGCAGACCAAGCTCTGGTTCCAGCAAAACAGAGACCTAATGGGCTGTATCAATGGGTCCGGTATACCATATTTCTAGAGCACACCCCACAAGTTAGCCCAGGGGACATGGTGAAAAACCTTCTCCAAGTCTACAAATCACATATGGACTGGTAAGCCAAACTCCCATGCCCTCTCCAGGATCCTGTAGAGTGTGTAGAGCTGGTCAAGAGTGCTGCGGCCAGGACGAAAACCACTTGTTCCTCCTAGTGAATCCAAGGTTCAACCATCAGTTGGATCCTCCTCTCCAGTACTCCTGAATAGACTTCCTGGATAGGCTGAGGAGTGTGATTCCACGATAGTTAGAACACGCCCTCCGATCCCCTTTTTAAACAGGGGAACTACCACCCTGGTTTGCCAACCCAGAGGTACAGCACCCGATAATCATGCGATGTTGCAGAGACGTGCCAACCAAGACTGTCCTACAATATCCAGAGCCCTGAGGTATTCAGGGCAGATCTCATTCACCCCCGGAGCCTGACCACCGAGGAGCTTTTTAACTACTTCGGTGACCTCGATCCCAGTAATCGGCAGACCCTCTTCTGACCCCCCAGAAGGTGTGTTGGTGGGATTGAGGAGGTCCTCGAAGTATTCCTTCCACCTCCCGACAACATCCTCCTGAGGTGAGCAGCTCCTCAATTCCTCTTTAAACAGTGTTTGTCCTAATGATCTGTTTAGGACCTGTTACTCGTATTCTTTCTTTAAGGGTGTATAATTTACTATTTGTAACACACTGAAACTGGAGACTCCTTCCATAAATGGCTTTTAAATCTGTTTACAGGCAACGTTAGTTAACAAGTATCTGTATAAATGCCTACTTAGGGAATTGTTAATGCACAAATTCAAATGAGTGCATTTATATAAAGTTCTACAAAATAAATCAACACATTTTTTGGACCAATCAGAATCCAGGTTTTAACAGCGCTGTAGTCTCTCAATGTTCAGGAAATGCGACATTTCATTTTTCACCCATGAATAAGGACTAAACATCATATCACCTGCACATCAGGGAACTAAAACGCTCTTGATTTATATTGTCGCTTGCTGACAGGATCCCTGCTGCATCAAAAAGCCATACGACATATCAGAGTGCCAGGAGGGAGCGCTGCCCATAATGCCAGCTTGGGGGAACGTTTAGAAATGCACAGCGGAAGGTCTGTTAGAGAAGCATGAGAGATGAAAGGAATTTTTTTTTTAAAAGGAAAAAAGAAAGCTGTCCATCTTCAGTTGAATAAGTAAAAAACTTCTGGTGAATCATACCAGTTAAAATGTATAACTTCTTTGAAAAGCTCATGGCATGGCATCGTCTGGCCTTTTGCTATTACTCTGAGATTACTTTATTGTTTTTGATTTTCAGAGAGCACTGAAAGTCATCGATCATTCTTCAGTGCACAGATTCATAATCACCGGCCTTAGCTAAACATTGCATGCTCTAAAGATCCATTAATGACCTGCTTTGAGCCAACAAAACAGTAATACACTGCTAGTATGAGCAAGAATAGGCAGCTAATCCAAGTCTAGGCTAGCACCGAACTACATTTAGTTCCTCAGTTTCATCCTTAGAATAATATTTTGAAGGTTTTTCATTCATCTTTATACTTAAAAACTGATTGGTTGTCATTCATTAGTTTAAAAAAAGAGTGGCTGTGTCAGTGATTAAAAAGAAATGAATAGCTTCAAATGAAACTTTGATTGTCTGGTCAAGTATATAAAACTATAATGGAGTAAAATCACTGTGAAGTTCAGTTTGTTACAAGGGCACTCAGAGAGTGCAAACCTCCACCAAACTAAGTAAAATAAGTACACATTACCCACCTATTGTGCCTGCTATACTACTATTCTTTCTACAAAACAAGATTCTCCATGTTAAATTCAAATTGCTTGGCAAATCCACAGTCTGAATCGGATCCAACTGAAATTTGATCTGACATCAAAGCTATGATACTGAATATACATAAAGAATTTCATATAAATCGGATGTCGAGTCAGATATAATTTTTTTTTTTTTCAACAATTATGAAAGACAGGAAGCATTTATTTATTTGTTTGTTTGTTTGTTTGTTTGTTTGTTTGTTCGTTCGTTTGTTCGTTCGTTCATTCATTCATTCATTTATTTATTTACAATCTTTATACTTTTTTGTAATATCATCATGGCATGAACTCATACCAAAACTGAACAGGACCATCCTTGGATGATCAGCTACCCATTATAAAAACTTTAGATTGATCTGTTGGAAACTGCAGACAGGAAGTTGTTAACAGACAAAATAATAAATAAATATACACGGATTAAAACGGGAAGCTAACAAAGTTCTCAGTTGACTTTTTCGGTAAATGGGTTTCTTGCTGATTTTCCTGTTGGATGGAGGCTTCATTGACAATGTCTTAATCTGAAAATATTGATGTAACGGCACTTTAGTACTTTCTTCTGTTCAACTCTTTTGCTTCCTCATTGATATACTCTGCACAATCGGCTTCTATGGCATCAGTTGTTTATGCTTAACATCATCGGATTCATTAGCTTTTAAAATTGAGCTAATCCAAGCCAAGTTCCCTAACTTAGTGTGCTATAAAGCTGCATTGCATTCTGGGTATTTGTAACACAGCTTCAACAATGGACATCTAGTTAATCTGACTGTGATCTGTTAATCTGTAATAGAAAAGCGACGGACACAAATTTAGTTTGAAACTACTCTGCATCAGAGCCTCATTTTGCGACATTTGCGATGAGTTCACAAACCAAGCGATCAAAATGCTATGCCACGAATGTCGCACGACAAATTTTAAAATGAAAAGCTACAGCCACGAATTAGCATTCACGTCAGTCACTTTTCTATCTCTAGTGTGATCACCCCCTAACCACCATTAGCTACACCATGTCACCTCTCATCTTTTATGAGACTGATCTGTATGAAAGTGGATAAACCATCATGCTTTCCATCCTGACACACCATGATGATGCAAAAAACTAAAGAAAGGCAATTCACATATTTCACCTCCTGTTGTTTTCTTTCAACTATCCTAAAAGCCATTTCCCTTTACTATAAGCTCTTTTAGTTGCATCTTAGCTTAAAAGCACTTCTGCAGCCTTACTGCAGAGTTAGCAAAGACTTTCTAACATCTACTGATGTTTAATTTATCTCACTCGGAGAAAATCCAATTGTCCAGAGATTTCCTGAGAGACACATCGACAAAGACTTGTCAGAAATCTCTTTTTCTATAATGCCATCAGAAGTCTCGTAATAAAACTTTGACAGTATGGTTTCTTTCAGAGTCCCAGTTGAAATGAAATATTTGGTGTGTGCTATAAGGGTCGGATTCTTTATTTGAGAGGAAGCCAGCAGGGGGTCAACAACACGGAAACTCACAAAGAAACCTAACAAGTTGTGATTCAGTCAGTATTCTTAAATAATTAAATAAAGATATTGTAATGGTCTGTAATGGTCTGTGCTCAGAGTTGTTTGAGATAGGCCTCAGCCTCCCTGTGACCCTGAAAGGATCCCCCCCGCCGTTTTTTTCTCTCCTAATTTTTTGAGTCGTTTCCAATTTCCACCTGTCAAGTGTTGCCTCCCTATCACATACGACCACCACCAACCAGTGAGGGGTGTAAGCATTAACATACCCCACTGTGACATGCAATGCTGCCACCCACCTCTTTATGAACTGCTGCACATGCGTACTTGGAGGCAGGGTAGCATATGTAATACCTCTCTCACGTGAGAGCTCAGCCAATTAGATTCCATGGACTCACAGTTGCTGATGGCTGCATCAACCTGGATTCAAACTTGCGATCTCAAGGTTGACAGTCACTCTGAAAGCCGACCCTAATAGGATTAAGCGGTTCAGCAAATGAGTGAATGAGTTAATGTTTATACATATGAAACAATATTGTTTGGTAAGTCCCAAACAACGAACACTATTTCGCATGGTTTCAACCATTAGATGGCCTTTTGAGCCATGCTTTGAGCAGCAGGGCAGTGGTGGCTCAGTGGTAAAGGCGCTGGGTTACTGATCCAAATGTTGGAGGTTTAAGCCCCAGTACCACCACTATTGGTCCCTTGAGCAAGGCCCTTAACCCTCATTGTATAAAACTCTGCATAACGATGTCTGCCAAATGCTGCCAATGTGCATTTCTGACCGATGACATACTGAAAATTGGTAAGAAGTTTAATATTAAGTCACTGACATGACAGTACAGTTATATTATTCAGATTATAGTAAAATAAAAAACACCATTTCTTTAAGAAACTGGAGGGTGCTATTGTAGGAAACACTTAATAGCAAAGAGGTGAGGGTGGTGCAGTTGATTAGATTTATTAAAGGATAATATTGAGTATATTTATCTTAAACTATTTGCCAGTGATTACATATAACCTATCTCTCTCGTGCTCTCTCTCTCACTCTCTTTCTCGAAATTAACAACACACAAAAAAAGAAAAATTAATGCTTAACTGTCTGCATACATGAGGAAAAAGAGGTGCTCATCTGATGAAACTTGAATATTTTTGCCACTGGCATAAATCTTTTCATTTGGCAGAACTCCAGCAGTGCTCAGTGAAGTGTGGTGGTGGTAGCATCCTGAGATATTAAACCTATTTTCAAAAGCCAGCGTATTCGCTTTAGACTCTTTATCATATTAATGACCCAGTAGGATTGAAAGTGTAGGTGGTGGGAGCATGTCAGCATCGGTTCTCTTTTCTTTTCTTCAATTCTTATGAAATGTAGCTGATTCCCATGATTGACTCTCACAGTAGCATAAACATTGTTACCCATAATCCTCTGAGGGCCCTATTTCTTGTTGTAGGTTTTTTTAATTTACCCTCACAGTAGCACCATGAGATATTCCAGTTCACATAAACAGTGTTTTTTTTTCTTTGAGCGCTAAAAGCCTACAAGCCATTTGCATATATTACTTAAGCTGAAAACACAAGTAACGCACAAAACGCTCCGGCATTTTACAAATTTGACTTTCCCACGCCTTCCTGCTTCCTTGTGTGCAAGTCTCCAAAGATTTGCCTGCGTTCCTCATCAAACAACAGCGTTTAAAGAAATATGAAGCCGACTCTGGACGATCTTTATTTCAGGGGAGTTGGTGAAATTGTTGTTGGCGTATTAGGGCTGAAGACATGCATATTCATGAAGACATGAATACATGAATATATAACAAGCCTTCTTTTTGATTGAAATTTGGTTTATTGTAATAGGAAATAGAACGCTCTGTTGTTTGAAATGGAAAAATTAATTTGTGTCTTATCTTTGGATGAGTAACGAACATGTGCTTCATCAGGTGAAGGTTATTTTCCAAATTCATTTCCAAATGACATTTTCGGTTTAAATAATAATTATAATAAAAAAAATAATAAAACCCCCTGTCAAAGTATCAAGCTAAGTTCTGTGCTGACCTCGGCTTCAGAAATGACATTATTAAAATCTGCAAAACAGCAAACTATGCCCAGTATTATCTCATTATTCCTGGAATGTTCTCATTCTCACCTAAAGAGCTACTGAATACTGAAGGAGCCTCGACCTTCCCCTCACTCTTTCATTAAGATTATTTGAAATAGATTTAAACGTCTTTATAAACCTGCCCTGATCATACCTCCGTATATGGGAATGCCATTCCTGTTAGACGATTCTGGTCATCAAATACACATAGTAATATCTTACATATTAATTTCAGTCTGTTCTCTGATCTGTTCATTTGCACCGTCTCAGACATGAAGACTCTCAAGTCCTGTGTATCCTCCGATTGCAGCTCCATCCTTCATCTCACTTTAATTCAAAACATCTCTTTTCATAACAGTGAATAATCCTTTCATTATTACATATATTTTAATTAATACATACAAAGACATACAAATGTTTCTTAACACACTCATTTGCTTTGAAATGTGCATGTCGTTGGACTGTGGGAGGGAATCAAAGTACCTGGAGGAAGCCCATGCAAACACGGGGAGAACATGCAAACTCCACACAGAAATGCCCTCAGTGAGCCCGGGACTCGAACCCAGGACCTTCTTACTGTGAGGCGGATGGGCTAACCACTTTGACACCATGCCTTCCTGGATGTTTATAGAATATTGTAATTATATACTGTATAAATTGTTTCAAATTGATTTATATAACAAAGGAAGAAATCACTTTAGCATACACTAGAATGGCAAATAGCATACATCACATAGCAAAAATTCAATGGGGCAAAGAATGATACAAAAGCATGCAATAATCATTTAACTTATCCAATGGCAACAATGCAATAATTTGGTTATTTAATGGCAATAATGCAATGCTAGTAATTATTTTATTGTTTTCCACCAGTCAGGTGTAAAAATATCTTAAATAAATAAAAATGCACATTATTTAACCAAACTCACTGGATATGAGCAATTCTATATTCTGATAATCTACTATTAGGCTAAATCTATAAGTAGCCATAAGTAGGCACATCACAACAAACAAAAACAAACAAGCTAAAAAAAACCCAACAAAAAACACTACTGTGACTTATTCATTCATTCATCTTCTGAACCACTTATTCCTAATTAGGGTCGCAGGGAGGCTGGCGCCCATCTCAGCCGACTCTGGGCGAGGGCAGGGT
>JAOUQZ010043599.1:0-12792 GCA_028564935.1 Neosilurus hyrtlii | reverse complement strand
GTGTGTGTGTGTGTGTGTGTGTGTGTGTGTGTGTGTGTGTGTGTGTGTGTGTGTGTATGTGTGTGTGTGTGTGTGTGGGATGCACCCGTGCAGTTACAGTGCGTTCTTCTTCCTGTGTTTGACTTTGCCTCCAGCTACCTGTGAGCTAGCAGCTGGTCTCAGTCAGGAAGGGCTTGTAAAACATCAGTCAAGATAGACGGTTTCTCCTTCCTGTCCTTTGCACGTGATATTCCTTATTGTTGTTTATGGTTGATAGATTAGAAATTTCCCTTTCCTCTTCATTGAAACGCACATAATCACTGAGGAAGTAAATTATAGTGTTCAGTGGATAAATTATTGCTGTCAAACATACTGTCACATCCTCACTGCCTCTGCCACACCTCCAATAATCACCGTCACTGGATCATTCAGCCTGCGTTTACTTTTCACTTCCTCTCCTGCGTTCATCTAGAAAACTTGTTCTTGTAAAGCATCTGTATAATTACTCTCCACATTTTCATTTGTTGATGTATGAGTTCCTTATCTATTTAAACCAGCCCAAATCCGAGGTCTCCATCTGTCGAGCATCATGCTAACCCATTTGTGTGTTTGCTCTCTCGTATTGGGTTTTGCCATGACCATGCCAGGCTTGGGTAGTTGGGACTAGAGCTTCTGGCCTTTATCAGCTTCTGGATTCTCATCGACACGACATTATCTGCAGGTCTGCGTGCCTCTGTTCTAGTTTGTTTTGTTTGTTTTAGCACAAACCTGAGCAGAAGTTGAGCAGTGCAGAAATCATACGTCAGATCATCAGACTTTTTGTTTTTTAATCTATTTAAAATGTAATTCATCATCTTTGCACTAGGTGGCAGCAACCTATTTCAAATAAACAGCTAGTTATTTGTGACTCAAGAGAGGTCGCAAACTGGCTGATCGCTGTCAAGGGTTGTCGCAAAAGGAACGTCAAAAATAGGAAAGGGGGACAAACACCTAAACTAATTATTTTGCCACGCAGATTTTATTTCATGCCATTTTTTAAATAAGTGGTTATTCGGCCTTTGGTGACCTAGAAATTTGGTGATGTGGCCCTCAGTGAAAATGAGTTTGACACCCCTGCCCTAGCTCTTTCTATTAAAGGTTTTACAATAAAATAATCAGAAATCTCATGTCACTCCTAAATGCTCAGAGGTGTCAAATTAATTTTCACTGAGGGCCACATCCCTAAATTTTGAGGTCACCAAGGGCCAAATAATCACTCAACACCTCGATTGAAAAGAGCAACCATACAATCTGCATTGCAAAATTATTGGTTTACGTATTTGTCCTTTTCCTTTATTTGCTTTTCTTTTCTGACAACTCTTGACAGCAACAAACTAGCTTACAATCTTTCCTGAGTCATGAATGGCTAGCTGTTCACTTGAAATATCTTGGCTCCACCTAGTGGATGGATAATAAATTACACTTCATGGTAATAGTTGATGCAAAGAATGTACGATAATCATATACTTGCGAGCCACATAAAATGAGTTGAAGGGCCCGATTTGGCCCATGGACCTTGAGTTCTATGAGCTAGCCGCTGATCTATTTGCATCCTTGTCCCAAAATTATGGCAAAAATAAGTAATACAAAATAATACCTCTAATAAATCTATAATATATATCATAAATGCTCAGTTGGTTTAAATCTTTTATTATATCTCATTTTGTTTTGCACAATTTTGTGGTCAAAGTGACTATGAGAGCTTTAATATCAAACCTTCAAACATGCTGTACTGCATCATGTCTTGACATCATCCTTTCTAAAAGTAGAACTGTGGCGCCACCTGTTGGTAGCGCTATGCTACTGGTTGAGAGTCAAAAATAAATAAATAAAAGGGAATTTTCAGAAATTTAATTAAATAAAAGTAAAGCTGAGTGAGATTCTCTTATCTTTGAAAAAAAGTGAACATTTTGTTTTGTATTGTATTATATTATACACTGCACTGGCCAAAAAGATTCTCCCTGTGAACTTAAATGAGCAACTAATGTGCATTTAAATATACTAGAGCAATTAAGGCCAGCACACACACACACACACACACACACACACACACACACACACACACACACTCACACCTAGGGGCAATTTGGAACAACCAGTTAACCTAATGCATTTGTCTTTGGACTGTTGGAGGAAACCAGAGTGCCCAGGGAAAACCCAGGTAAACACAGGGGAGAACATGCAAGCTCCATGCAGAAACGCCCTCGCCGAGCCCGGGACTCGAACCCAGGGCTTCCTTCTGTGAGACGGACGCTCTGACCACTACACTATGTATAACTACTACTGTATATCTTGACTAACTGTATTAGTGGAGACTCGGTCAGATCTTGACTAAGGAAGAAGAGTTAAAGAAAACTAAAGGAACATCAGACTTGGTGGTATAGTGGTGTAGTGCTTAGCACATCCGCCTCAAGAAGGTCCTGGGTTCGAGTCCTGTGCGTTTCTGGGTAGAGTTTGTATGTTCTTCCTGTGCCTGCGTGGGTTTCCTCCGGGTACGCCGGTTTCCTCCGACAGTCCAAAGACATGCACATTAGGCTAACTGGCTGTTCCAAATTGCCCCTGGGCGAGAGTGTGCTTGTGTGTGTGTGTGTGTGTGTGTGTGTGTGTGTGTGTGTGTGTGTGTGTGTTGGCCCTGTGATGGTCTGGCAAGTTTGTTCGGGGTGTACCCCGCCTTCACCCAGTGTCGGCTGAGATAGGCACCAGCCTCCCAGTGACCCAAGGAGTAGGACTAAGCAGTCCATTAAGCACATCAGACTTGGTTGAAGTTATGATTTCATCCAACCAATCAGAAACAAGCTCACTATTTTTGAATTAATTAGCAAGCGCAGTTTTCTGTCACTGCCTCCAGATGGCGCTCGTGTCCGCACACTCTCTCCCTGTGACGTCACTGTTGAGAGTGTGCACGCGGTCCCTCCCTTCGTTCCACTAATAAATGTTTATTTCAGGAAACTGGTCTGACGGCGGAGCTTCGGGACAGGAAAGTGGGAGCACTTCAAGCCCGGTCGATTTCCAAACCGAAACTGAAGGACGACATGGCGCTTCGGGTGTGAAGAGCGAATAAAAAGATGGTGTTCGAGTCGCTGGTGGTGGACGTACTGAACAGGTTTCTGGGGGATTACGTGGTGAACCTCGACAGCTCCCAACTCAAACTGGGAATATGGGGAGGTAAGAGTGACAGCCGTCCACGGGAACGCGTCTCATCCCTGCTAACGCTACAGATTAGCACTCTGTGTCTGTGAAAGAGGGAGAGAGTGACAGAAACCGACACTCTGTGCCTCAGACATCGGGGTAATTTTGCGTTTACAGAGCGACAGGGTCACCTGACCTGCTAATACATGTCAAACTAGAGCTTTTTACTTCAAACAAACAACGTTATACACTAAAGTAGACGTTAGCTAGCTGCTAGCGTGGGTTCGATCCTAAACGGCTCTCTACTACCTGCTGACGCGTCCTACGTAGGGCGCAAAAGTAGTGGCTCGTGCACAGTATGTAGTGCACTACGTCACGTGTGCGGAAGTATTTGGGATGCTCCACTACAAATCACAATGGTGCTTGTTAGAGGAAAGTGACTTGAGTAATTATTTGTTTATTTGTTGTATTCAAGGGGTGTTTTTTGTTTCCAAATTGTAAATAAATATATAAATATGTATATAGCTGTTTAGTTCCTATAAAGGTGCATCCTGTCAGTGTTAATTGGGATCATTTTAGTATTTAGGAAAGGGCTGCAGTGTGTTTGGAATTGGTTTCTGAGAAGGTTCTAGATTCCTGCTGGTCCATGGGGTTGATTAAGAAGCCCTTCTGTTGTTATCAGGTCCATTACAGGCCTCAAAACCCCGAATGTGGACTGGATCAGACATGTTTTGCAGTTTCGTGCCCTGATGTATTTTATGCAAAATGTCTGTCATGTTTCATAAAAAACATGGAGGACCTGATGTTTTATGTAATCTTGCCGAGAGGCGACTCGGTTACTGACAGTTAATGATGTCATTTTGAGTGAGAAGTTCTGTCATCCAGGAGGAGCTCGGAGTGGAACTGCTGCTCCTCCGTGTTGAGAGGCGCCAGTTGAGGTGGCTCGGGTATCTGATTAGAATTCCTCCTGAACGCTTCCCTGGTGTGGTGTTTCGGGCACGTCCATCCGGGAAGAGACCCCGGGGTCGACCCAGAACACGCTGGAGGGACTACATCTCTCAGCTGGTCTGGGAACGCCTCGGCGTCCCCCCAGAAAAGCTGGAGGAAGTGGTTGGGGAGAGGGACGTCTGGACCTCACTGCTTAGGCTGCTGCCCCCGTGACCCGACCCCGGAACAAGCGGATGAATAAATGAATTTGCCGGGTTATGTTTTTGCCTTGATATCATATTAAAATGGTTAAAAATCACTTCGGAGTTACATTTCAGGGCGGCTCGGTGGCGTAGTTGTGAGCAAGCAAGGAGGTCCTGGATTCGAGTGCCGGACTTGGCCTGGGTGTTTCTGTGTGGAGTCTGCGTGCTCTCCCCGTGCTTGTGTGGGTTTCCTCCGAGTACACTGGTTTCTTCCAACAGTCCAAAAGCATGCACATTAGGCTGATGGACTCTTTATGATTGACCTTAGTTGTGAGTGTAAGTATAAATGGTTGTGTGTATGTGTTGGCTGTGCGATGGTCTGGTGAACTGTTCAGGGTCTACCCTGCCTTCACTCAGTGTCGGCTAAGGTAGGCTCCAGCCTCCCGCTACCATAATAAAGGCAAAAAAAAAAGAGAGAGAATAAGAGAGTAACACATTTCAGGTTATGGAACGCCTACAAGAAGTCACTTCCTGTCATCCTGATACTTTTCTCATAGGACTGAAGGGAATGTGTTGTGGTTCGAGGAGGGTAGAGTTGTGGTTTGAGCCATTCACTCTCGCATGGGGGCAATTTGGAACAGCCAGTTAGCCTAACGTGCATATCTTTGGACTGTGGGAGAAAACCAGAGTATCCAGATGAAACCCACGTAAACATGGGGAGAATGTGAAAACTCCACACAGAAGCGCCCTCGCTAAGCACGGGACTCGAACCCAGGAACTTCTCGCTGTGAGGCGGGGTTTATCCTAAACCTACACAGGCGAGAGATTTTGTCTTGCATAATCCTGAGAGCTGCTTTATTACCTTAAGTTTTTTATAATGGAAAGAGGTCATGTGACTGTTTTGTGGCGTTCATGTGTAGATAAGGCGTGATAGTGTTTGCACGTTTAAGAAGACATCCGCAAAGAAGAGGGAATTTGTTTGCACTAGCGTATCTTTGACAGTGCACATCACGTAGATTTGTTTTGACTTTTCAACTCTATAACTAAGCCTCCCTTCTGTTAATGTGCTTATTAATAATGCAGAATATACCGAACGTTTTTTACTGACCACACTAATAGAAAGGGAATTTACACGGTGTGATGTGAAAAGGATTTATGTAAAATATTGTGTTTCCGCCTCTTGCTATGTCTTAAGTGCTGCTTTGTTCTTCTGTAGGTGATGCCATCCTGCGGAACCTTGAAATAAAGGAAAACGCCTTGGTAAGTGTCAGTAACGTTAGAAAAGCTTGCTGTGTATGCGGCGTACACTCTGATGCTTCCACCGATCAGTCGCCATCCAATTGAAATGTATTTAAATTCAAATCGATGTAAATGTATTATCTCACCACCATTTTCTTTGCATATTAGAGTCAACTGGACATTCCTTTCAAAGTCAAGGCGGGGCATATAGGTGAGTCAGATTCACTATAATTTCCATATGTTTTGCACCAGAGCTATGAAACAAACCGTATGCATGTACAGCGCGGAGCTGTGATTTTAGCAACAACCGGACACCGGCACGCCAATCACCTTTTAAGTTTTACTTACCTCCATAAAGAAGCTTCTGTTTTGTCTTCAGTTTGTGTTTGTTAGCACGTCTACCAGAAGTGGGGCTTTGAACAAGAAAGGCCTTGTTAGATTTTAAAGATATATTTAGAGATATAGAAATAAATTTTAAAGATTTTTTTTTTATTGTATTACAGCATGCCCAGCAAGGGGTGCTGTGTACTTTCTTATAAAATGATATGTGGATTTATAAAAAAGTCCTACCAGAGCGTGAAGCAATTAGGAATTCAACTCCTCCTGGATGGGACTGTAGTCTACTGCACGTTTCCGCCCCAGCGTGTTTTTACTGGTACGCATTTATACTGCTTTATTAATCTACTACAAACAGGCACAGGAACGTAGGTTTAGCTTGTCGCGTCAACAGTTCAAGGCAACAGAATGAATTTCCCACCACAAACCACTTCTACAAAAATGTCTGTGGCCTGTCTGTGCCATATGCCATGTATTCCAATATGAGGAAAGAAGACAAGCGCGACTAAAGCTAGCTTGTTCTGCAACAAACCTGCTAACGAGGTCATGAGAGGTCATGTCAGCTTTTAATCACCAAAATGTAGAGAGGAAACATGCACCCTCTTAATCTCAAAGCAGCAAGCCATGTTGGTTTCCTTTTCTTCTTGGTCGCTATTGGATGCACAGACAGGGTACAGGGTAACGAACATGATATTGGAAGCAGATCTTTTTTCAGTTCTTCACAAATGTTCAATTGTTTTGTGACGTTTGGGTCCATTAGGCCGCCTGGAACTGAAGATCCCATGGAAGAATTTGTACACGCAGTCCGTGGAGGCAACACTCGATGAGGTCTACCTGCTTATCGTCCCCACTGCCAGTAAGAGCTGTTAATCACTTCTGTATCTCATGTAACATTTTCCATATCCTGTCCTTTCCTGAAACGGTTTAGCGAACAATCCACAGCAGTGATTTTATAGCAACTGCTTTAGAGACTATTTCTTATATGCTGTCTTTCTCTTTATCTCATGTATTGTAGAAGTCACACTGTAGCTGATGTCTGTGGAAGATGTTCCAAGATGGGATTTCGGCTTACAGATTATATCCAAGCGTGTATATAGTTAAGAAGTATATGCAAATAGTTGTCCTTACATATACGTTATTTTTACTTAGAGGACAAAACCTGGTCAGACATGAACGTGCCCCTGTGCACAAAGCAAAGACTATTAATATGTGGTTTACTGAGGTTGGAGTGGAATAGATTGACTGTCCTGCACCTTAAATCCCAATCAACAGCTTGAATTACTTGAACTCAAGTAGAATTCTGATTCCACCCAAAATACTCCCAAATCTAGAAACCTTCCCAGAATAATGGAGATTCTTACAGGAGCAAATTAGGGACTAAGTCTAGAATTAGAATGTTTAACAAACATATGGGTTATCCTGCTGATCAGGAGTCCACAATTATTTGCGTTTGTCCATAATAATAGTAAGGGGGGGGTGTTAAACCTAATACTAATAGAAAAGGATTTCACATTTCGGAAGATTTCCCTGACTAATAATTTTCCAGGTGCAGCTTGTAGCAGCAGATAGTGACGTATAGTTGATAAGGATCAGTAATATTTTCACGCACATAATTTTGCTAAAGGGGTCAGCAAGCATAGTAATACGGTATATGTATTATCAATGATTATCACCAAAGTCATTCAAGCATGTCCAGATGAACAATAAAATAATGCTCAGTCAGTTTCTAAATTTCTATGAGTTTGATGACACCTGAGAACGGTGAATTTTTTTTTTTTGTTCTTACACACTCATAGCTGAGTTTTTCTCTTGTCGAAAACAAAATGCCACTTAGATGAAGAATTGAAGACATGAAGAACCCAAGAACTGTCTCATGGGGTAGGGATGCTGCAGACTGGGGCATCTCAAAGAATAGTGGCTGCTGAGCTTGGTGTGAGCCAAAGTGTGGTATCTAGAGCATGGAATCGTTTTAGACAAACTGGTGCGGTGGATCGGCGTCGTGGGTGCGGCCGAGAAAGGTCGACAACTCTGGCTCGGGCAGATTTACTGTTACTTGAGCCCCCATAAATTAAAGAGCAAATGCAACAACCCTGACGAGGGACCTCCAAAACATATCCAGAATCATGGTATCTATGCAGACTGTAAGAAACCACCTTCATGCAGAAGGATTGAGGGCCAGTAGACCATCAGTTCAAGTCGCTCTTCTCAGGAGACATCGTCAACACAGCCTTGAGTGGAGTAGAGAACACCTGGACTGGACCCATGAAGACCGTTCAACGGTTCTCTTCACGGATGAGTCCAGATTTTGTCTCAGCTTTCATGATGGGTGTAACCTTGTGTAGCGTCGATCAGGAGGAAGATTCGCAGATGCTAACGTGGTGGAACGTGGCCGCTATGGAGGTGGCATGTGAGGGTATGGGGTGGTTGTAGAAGACTTGAACAGGAAACCGTTGAGAGAATGGACTGGCCAGCATGTTCTCCTGACTTGAACCCAGAAGAACATGCGTGGGACATGTTGTGGGAGTGTATTTCAGCACACCCAGTCCAGCTTGTGAGTCTGCAGCAGCTTGCTGATGCGCTGGTTGAAGAATGGAACGACATCCTACAAAAACAGCTCGACAGACTGGTTCAGAGCAAGCAACGACATTGTTTGACCGTGATAAATGCCAGAAGAGGACACACCCATTATTAATATTTAACTGTAGCAACTGTTTGTTTTTTGTTTGTGGGGAAAAAATGCATTAATTTGTGAATTATGGAAAACCTTTTAAAAGTGCTAAATATTACTCAAGATCATTATACATTGTAATGATTTTCTTATGTAAGGGGTCATTAAACATGCATTTGTCCAAAAAAGAATTCTTACTTATTACTTTTCGCAAAATCATATATGGAAATATCAGTGATCCTTAGCAACATTTGAGTGATATAAATAAATAATGATCTGTTCTGCTGTGGTGTTTTATATCTTGTTAATGACAGCACATTGTAGTAAGTACCGCATTAAACATTTATAGCCGTGGTTAAAGATCAGAGAGAATCCTTTGATGGAGACTTGTTCTAATCATAAAACATTACAGGCATGAAATAGTTAATAGGATACTGGTGCAATGATTTTATATTCTACACTGACTTATTTATTTGAAATAATATAATTGCAGAGCTGAAATGTTAAAGCAGCCATATGGAAGAAGCGGACTCTTGGTATTCATCACATTATGGGGACTAGAATCTGTTTACAGAGTCAATTTATTGAGACTCGTCTTCCTTATGAGAGAAAAACACAAGTTCCCGTAATGTAAATCATTACATTTTAACGTGGAGACATGTTTTACGGTTAAAGCGAGGTTGGGCTAATAATAAGATCAGGGTTAGGGTTCGACAAGCTGTGGTTCTGTTTAGGAGACAGAAATTGATGTAAGTCTATGTATTGTCCCCTGAAGTTATGCAAACTTATGACTGTGTGTCTGTGTGTATATCAGGTATAAAGTATGATGCGGAAAAAGAGGACAAGCAGCTGCAGGAGGCTCGGCAGAGGGAACTTCAGAGGATCGAGGAAACCAAACTGAAAGCAGCAGAGCGAGGTTTGGAAAAGGATTCTATCTTTTCACAGAAAATACAATACAGTGTGACCCCAAAAAACCTCCCCACGTGAAAGTTAGTGATGTAGGAGAGGTGGTGCTGCAGTCTGTTGGTGGCCCAACCCCTTGTACACCTTGATCTTGAAAAGCTCGATGTGTGATTTCAGTAAGATGGAGCTCCAGCACACACAGCTCGAAGATCTTTGAAAGTACCAAGGGAAAAATGATCAGATGATCTCACTGCATATTGATGTTGGGTGGCTGCCTCGTTCCCCTGACCTCGACCCTTATGTTTTTTGTTTGTTTGGGGGTTTTTTTTATTTCTTTTTTTTGTGGTGGTTTCTTAAATCACAAGTGTATACTCATCGAGCCCAAACTCTTTAAGCCCTTAAGGTTACTATTCAGCAGATGACTGCTGTTCCACCCGACATGACCCATCAAGCCAGGGCAGCCTTCAGAAATCACCTCCAGGCGTGCATAGACAATGACGGCCACCATTTGGAGGATCTTTAAAACATGATGAATAAAAACTTTATTGAAAGTATCAAACTTGCAATTTATAATTTATCTTTAACAGTTTTTTGTTTTCTGTTTACCTTTGAAATGAGGGAGGTTTTTTGGGCCACCCTGTAATAATATTCCTTGCAGTCGTCACTTAAGTTTCAGGCCTGTTTACTCTGTGTGCGCAGAAAATCCAAATACAGAGAAGCAGGACACCTTTGTGGAGAAACTGGTCACGCAGGTTATTAAAAACCTGCAAGTGAAAATTTCCAATATTCACATTCGCTATGAAGATAGTGTAAGTACTCCATCTGGCTAATAATCTGATTCCTAATTAACGCTTAGCTTCTTTGATCTACATTTGATATGATATGATTTCTATCTATCTATCTATCTATCTATCTCTCTCTCTCTCTCTCTCTCTCTCTCTCTCTCTCTCTCTCTCTCTCTCTCTCTCTCTCTCTCTCTCTCTCTCTCTCACACAGGTCACCAATCCGAGTTCGCCTCTTTCATTCGGTGTGTCTCTACAAAACCTCAGTCTTCAGGTAAATGCTACTTTAGGAAAAAAATGTAATCCTTTTCCTCCGCTGCACGTGATTTACAGTTCGGTGTTTTAGCGCTGAAATGCCATGCGGTGGTACTTGAAAAAGTTTTCAGCCTCACCCAGACATCATCGCAGGAAAAAGATCATCCTTTAATTGGATTATTTTTCGACATGGTCTCCTTAAACCTTAATGCACTTGGCAGATTCTACAGAAAATGGGTGGAAATGGTCTCACTTCATTTTTTTTTTAATAAAATCTAAAAGCCTGTGATATTATTTGCATCATAAAAATCATTCCTACCAAATTTCAGACCTTCCCCAATCTTAATATAAGGGAATTATAATTATAGTTTTGGGAATGTTGCTAATGTTATGTCGACAGAATTCATGGCATGAAATGGACAGAAAACAGTCATAAGAGCTTGTTTCATAGTTTCAGTATTAAATATTTAATGAATAATCCCCTGTCCATTTTAAAACACTTGGAGTCTGTTTAAAGTGCTTTGTCAACACCTGAATTGTGCTTTAAAGAAAAACTAATGTTTCATTGTAACGTTTGCAATGCGTATCTCAACCCTAATGCATAGCAGCGGTTTCCACGGTACGTACACAATCAGGTACTGCAATGGCAAGCAGCATTTCCTCATTTCATCAGAACTAAGAAACATTTCATCAGAACAAAGAAACGGCTTTAACCTTTTCCTCTCTGTAAGCCTGCACTGTCTCACTGCCTCCCTCCTCCTTCTCTTCTGTCCTCCAACTCTGCATCCACGGTGTGTTTTTCTCCAGATTTTAGCCGGTAAGTCTGGCCACTAATCCGGCCGGCATCAGGGCAATCATCTAATCCCTGGAGTAAACAAAGTGCACAGCGTGTAGTTGCTGCGCTGCAGTCCCAACTCTCCATGGAAGTAAAAGTTCCGTAGCAATAAAAAGTACAAAAATCTCTCAACCCACATACTGAGAGGGCAGTTACTTATGAATAATAAAATACAAGAAGAAAAAAGTTAAGCTAAGAAAAAGAGTTAAAAGTACAGGAAGGGTAGGAGCTACTGAAACAGGCTGCATGCCGGTTAACGCATGCGCACTACATTAGAAACCACATACATTACTTGATGCCATCGTTATATCAGTGGACAGAATGTTATTCATGAAATTTAGTAAAATATGAATCAAAATTCAATCACCTTGAAGCTTTTATCTCCCAAAAACCACCTTTGCACATGCATTGGTAGCTGGTGTCATGCTACTTTTTGCTTCAGTGAGTGTAATTTCCACTTAGAATGTGACAGCCCTGCTGTGGACAGAAATAACGTGCGCTTTGCTGATGTTGGCTTCTTTAATTGGTTAAATTTACTCCAGTATTATTCACCAACCGGGTCACGATGAGAGTGGGGTGAGCCTGAGAATTTTTTTTTTAAGTATCCTCGTGGTACTGAAGGTGGTGGCTTAGTGGATAGGGCTCTGTGTTACTTATCAGAAGGTTGGTGGTTCAAGCCCCAGTACCACGAAGCTGATACTGATGGGCTCTTGAGCAAGGCCCTCAACCCTCAACTGTTCAGTTGTACTAATAACTGTTTTAAATAAAAAACTGTGGACTAATAAACGATAAGGTGGTAAATTAATTTACGGTAATCTTCTACATTTATACAAGCGCTGATTAATTTTTATTTTCGTTAAGTCTGATTGTTTTCCATTAACAGACTGCAGACTCAAGCTGGAAGCCTTGTCTCCTGGATGAGAAAGCCAAGCTGTTTTTCAAGGTAATCCTATAAGATAAAAAAAGCTTTGCTACAGTCCAACGTGTCTGCCCTGCAGAGGCTCTACGATGTCATTCATAAATTTCATATTGTTCATGCGTCAAAGTTTGATTAATAGTAATCGTACAGTCCATTCAAAGTGATTGTGACTTTTCTCAAATGTAAAATCTCAAGTTCAGCCAATAAGACTCAGCCTCAGAGTCTCAGGATTGAGGGGGCGACACCAGTGTTTCAGTTCTACTCTTTGTATTTATGTATGATTGGAAATTATTCTGTATTTTCTGACCAGTCACACTTTAATATTTCAATAGTATGTGATGCATGTTTTAATTATGTCTTTGTGCTCTCTTTTATGTAGCTTGTCCGTCTCGATAATCTTTTTGCATATTGGAATGTGAACTCGGAGCTGTATTCCATTCACTCTGCCAGTGAAGCTCTGGTAAGAAATCATTTAGAATTACCTTCTCTGTCTCTCTCTCTCTGTCTCTCTCTCTCTCTCTCTCTCTCTATCTACTCTATCTATCTATCTATCTCTCTCTCTCTCTCTCTCTCTATAT
>JAOUQZ010043598.1:0-12793 GCA_028564935.1 Neosilurus hyrtlii | reverse complement strand
ATATATTTATTTGGGATTTAAATCCCCTGATGAGTGGACAACCACGAAACAGGCTTGTCGGGATGAAATTGAAGTACTGTTATTTTTTCCCACATACAATATACTTAGCTCTACTTCGACGTATCGATCACTGTTCTACGGAAAAACGACTCAAGATCTATATATATATATATATATATTTATAGTACTGTGAAAAATAGAAATATCTGCTATTTCAAATCTTAAGCATTTATCATTCATGAACATGTGTGTATTCATGTCCGTAATAGCTGTAGGAAAAATAACTCGCTGTAAATTAATTAAACACTGCTGAATGTAAAATGAGATAAGGTAAGATAGGATAATCCTTTATTTATTCCTAAAGGAGAAGTTGAAAATATAAAATAGCATTTATTCCTATTAGAAGTAACACATATAGTGTGTTATAGTGATTGACCGACATGTGCACAACAATTGCCAAACATGACAAACAACAATTAACGGATGATTAATACATCTGTTAGCAGTGGAAACAGGGTGTTAGCATTTCTTCAACAACAATAACACCAACAAAACTTTTATAACAGTTTTCTAAAGTTCTAAAAACAGACAGGTTTCATGTTTATGTCTGAACCGGAAATTTTCTGAGTGGAGCTTGCATGTTGTGTGGTTCTTTGTGTTTGCGGAAGCCCTGCAGTAGACTAATGACCTATTCAAGGTGAACCTGCCTCTCACTTAAGAGTCAGCTGGGACTGGCGGAACCTGGTGAATAAGTGATATAGATAATGGATGGATGAACATGTCTTTCCTGCAGGTATTAGTGTAATTACTGACATCACTATTGGTAGCCCTTAAATATTGTGTATGAAAGTCTATGAAAACTTGCTGGAAAAAGGTTGTAGGCACACAACTGTATAAAAATTTTTGTATGCTGTAGCATATCAATTTCCCTTCACTCAAACTAAATCCAAACCTTTTCCATGGTGCCAATGTCTCTGTGTGCAAAGTGAGCTCCATTGTAACATGGTGTGCCAAGGTTGTCCTTCTGCCAAGGTAAAGTGACCTGCACAGAGTCCTGATCATTGGCCACTGAAGACCTTTGGGATGAATTGCAATGTCAAATGCACCCCAGGCATATTTTTCCAACATCAGTGCATGACCTTTCCTTAAGCATTGATGTGAAATCATAGTGACTAAGCTTCAATTATGCAAGACACTATATATATATATATGTCTAAAATGGCTCCTAAAAAAGTAGTAAAAAATTACTTTTCTATAATTTTTGGTGAAAATGTATTGAACAATGCTATTGTAGGCAATGAGAACCAAAAAAATCATTCCGACAAGTATATTGAGGTAAAAGTATAAACAAAAACACTGAAAATACCAATTTTTCAGTAAAATGGAAAGGTATCACAAATGTTTTTTTTTTACTTTTGTATAGCAGGAATGAACTTCAAACCATATGGAATGGATTAGCGAGTGAAGCGTGGAAACGTGTACTGTGGTCAGACGAATCAGTATTTCAGGTCTTTGTTGGAAGAAATGGATGCCGTGTGCTCCGGACCAAAGAAGAAAAGGATCATCCAGACCGTTACCAGCAACAAGTCCAAAAGGCAGGGTCTGTCATGGTATGTGGTTGTGTCAGCACTGTTGGCGAAGGTAACTTTCACTTCTGTGATGGCACCATTAATTCTGAAAAGTATACAGAGATTTTGGAGCAACATATGCTACTTCCAAGAAGACTTCTTTTCCAGGGATGCCCATGCATATTTCAACAAGACAATACAAACCCACATTGTGCCCACATTACAAAGGCCTGGCTGTGGAAGAAGAGGGTACGGGTGCTTGACTGGCTTGCCTGCAGTCCCGACCCGTCTCCAATAGAGAATGTGTGGTGCATTTTGAAATGCGCCAAAGAAGACGTACTGTTGCTCATCTTAAGACTTGTTTGCAGGAAGAATGGGAGAAAATAACACCTCAAATAGTTCATCACTTGGTGTCTTCAGTACTTAAACATCTTTTAAGTGTTGTAAAAAGGAATGGCAACATTACAAAGTTGTAAATGCTTTACTATTCCAACTTTTTTGAAATATGTTGCAAGAACCAACATTGAAATAAGTGTTTATTTTGAAGAAACAATAAAATTCATGAGGAACACATCAAATAATGTGCTGTTGTATTGTTTTCAATGTCATACATCTATCTATCTATCTATCTATCTATCTATACATATTCATTCATTTTCTGAACAGGCCATCGCAGGGCAGAAACACGCTGACGGCAATGCAGCCTACTCTTTACAAAAGTTAGCAATGGTTCTTTTACATGCCTTTCACTACAGACAGTTGAGAGACATGGCTAGCTTTTGATAACCTAGTTATTATATATATATATATATATATAAATATATATATATATATATATATATATATATATAAAGAGAGAGAGAGAGAGAGAGAGAGAGAGAGAGAGAGTGAGTGATAGCTTAAACATCATTTTCAGTTTAGTTGTCATTGGTTTATGCATTTTTTAATACTAACCACTGTGGCAACCAGTACTCACATAACCCATGTAAAAGTTTAAAAATCCATCCATAAAATAAATAAATAAATAAAAAAAATCAGATGCTATTTCATTATTTAAACCACGTTTATGTGTCTCCCAGGTCATTATTTTTCTGACTCACCAAAATATTTTGTTAAACAAAAATAAGGCTGCAGAATATACAGTTGATTTTGTCCATATGTTGATTTGCTGTGTCCTTAAATTAATTTATTTCTGTGGCCACCTCAGTGTGCTGAAGAATATTATAATGTCACACAAACATGCTGGATGTTAAAACAGTGAATAATAATTCAGTAAACATGCGTGGGCAGGAAAAGTATAAACCCAAATACTAACTGTTGAATATAATTCTTTATAAGATTCAAATATATGTGTATAGTTCAACAAATAATCATACCTACACAAACATGCATTATAAATTTTAATGCTGTTAACTCATTCATGCTGTTTTACAATAGTCAGAGTGTTTGAATGGCTTTTTTTAGGGACTTTGGATTAACCAGAGGTCCTTGGTTGCAGAACTAGGAATCTGTATCTGTGAGGCACCAAAAGTACTTTTTTCCTCCCATTTTTTGCAACACTTTCTTTGTGGCACTGAGACAGAAATAAAATGACTGGAGGAACAAACACATGCTTTCAATGACCTTTCAAGTGGCACCAACCAGCATATATAATGTCAAATGTGACTGAAAAATTTACTTTTGGTGGGAAAACTATGAAAAATTGGTTATAGTATTTTACTTTAAGTAACATAAATTATAACTGTATAAAAAGGCCTAATAATAAGTTACGTTACCTGAATGCCGTGTTTACGATAATACTACTAATAACACTGCTGCTGTCATGACTTAAGTTACTATATCATTAGTGGCGAAATTCGAATTTAAAATTCCAAGTGTTTTAAAACATTCATGCTCTGTCTAACTTGAAGACGAAGTTGAATTTTTAATTATCTCAACATATGATTCAGCTAATCAGTAGCTAGCTAAACTGAATGAATGAATAAGTTACTTAGACCAAGCAGGCACTTATGAACTGCCGACAGACTAACACACACACTTTCCTGCAGAACAAAAATGGGCAGTTCACAGTACCTTCTGCGTAGCTCACATGAAAGGTAATAATAAAAAAAATGCTAAATACCCATATTATAAACCTGACAGTTGACTGTAAAATGTAGCAAACTGAGAAAGCTAAATTATCCAGTTTACAAAAATAAATAAATAAATCAGTCTTGGACATCTAGCCAGATTTTAAACAGTAGCTGTTAAGAATCCATTGGAATAAAAGTGCAAACCAGGTAAGACAGAGAGAGATGTCTACACATGGCAGTTAGTTATAAGCAGATGGTTGAAATGGAGGTGCCATAATGCTCCTTGGGCCTTTGGGAGCTTTTAAAGAGTGTGTCCTAGTGATGAGGAAGCACACAAATCTGACATGGGATTTTGTTATCACTGCAATGAATTGGCTCCTAAAATGATGAGCAGCTCTCCTAAATGAATCGGTCCAACCGAAGGAATACCTACAGAAACTTTTCAGGTTTAACAGACCTGCCTCCATGTGTTCTACCACTTGTATTCACAATCATGGTGCAGGTCAGGGGAAATTATTTTCAGCAGCTTCTAATGACTGCAGGAGGATTTTGGCAGGTTAAGAAGCTGGCAGTGTTCGTGTACAACAAATTTGAGCACAAAAGAAAATAATGACCGTTGGCACAGACCAGAAAAGCATGAGCTACATCACACCTGCAATAATGGCTCAGCCATCAAATCCCAACCCCCTTAATTTAATTCTTAATTAGTCTGACAATACACGTTTGAGCATATACATCATTAATCAACTTCTGATCTTAAGAGAAATTCAAACTAATATTAACAAGCCAGGACAGGACCTGAATAAAAAGCACTCCTGTCACGAAAACGAGAGGGTGGATGCAAGTGCAGAATATTTTAAAAAAGGTACACACTACAAACACCATCAAACTAGGAGCATGATGAAGAGATTGAACTAATCACCATGGCATAGACAAAACACAACTGAGAAGAATGTATTCCTAGACAATGCACACCAATGACGTGTATATACAGTACAGCTAGACCACTTATGCTCTACTTTTGGATAGCACATGATAACGATTTCTGGCAGTGGCAGAATTCAGAAAGCGTGTTCTTCCAAACGGTGAAATCAATCTGCCCTCTAGGCTGCACGAGATGTTTTACGAAGCAAGGAGCCATTACTTTCCACTCGTAAGTACTAGAGTTAAGAACTAACAGTGTTTAATGCATATTTTCAGACATTTTGTATGCATTTGAGACTTTATTTTTCCCCTCAACTGTCTAAAACATGTCAGCTGTCTATGTGAGCACGTTAAAATGAAACTTATGGATATTCCCTGTTCATGTAAACATCTATGGTATGATTGGTTTATCAGAATGTGGTCAATCCCGTTTCTTCAAGGATGATCTCAATCCCAAACTGATTTCTATTTTAACGAAAGGATAATATTCCTTTTGATGTAGAGTCAGAGCGGGGAGTGGGTCTTAATGTACTGAAAGTATTCAAACATTGTTCGTAAAATCTCATTCAACAATATATAGACATTTCCATTTTTATATAAGGATGTAGATAAACGAGTGCTATAATTAGTTTAAGTCATCATCTTATAAACATAAATAGAAATTGCAAGTTTATAACAGATTTCCAAATGAGCCAAATATCAAAGATGGATAAGGGCAATCAGTTGTTTCACTTGTATGAGTAAAACTGGCAGTAAAACACCATGGCAAGTTTCACTCCGTGATTATGTGTGCGCCAAACATTTCAAGCTATCTGACTTGATTTGGAACAACCAATTAGCCTAATGTGCATTTCTTTTTGGACTACTTGAGTAAAACGGAGTAACTGAAGAATACCCACATACATATGGGGTGAATATGCAAACTCCACATAGATATGCCCTTGGACTCAAACCCAGGACCTTTTTGCTGTGAGGCAGTAGTGCTTACCACTATGCCACCATGCATTTTCTTAAAGCAGGACCACATGTGTTGCTAAAGTGTAATAAATGCTGTGTTTTTTTTTTTTTTAATAATTAGCAATGTTTATTAGTATGTTATGGGGCTGTCTCAATAGAGGAAAAATAACAAATTACACTTATTATTATTAATATTTTTTATTATATTTTACTTGTGTGTCTCTTACTTGCTACAGAAAAAATATTAAATTTCTACTTCAATACATCACTTCATTTCTTTATAATTATTTACTGTACAAGTTATAAAGTGTCAGCATCAAAAAGTCAATCTTAATACCTAACACAATTCTAAAGTGTAATATTTAACAGACGTGACCAGCATTAGAGACCTGAAACTGTTATCAAGCTGCTGTTGTATACACTTGTATTTATCCCTGTGTACTACAACAGCTATTAGCATTCAGCTCATTATCAAATGGTGTTATATAATATTTGAGGGATTAAGAATGAGGCTGTTGTTAGCTAGACTTAGCTAATTGTTTCTTGGCAAATTAGGCACTCAGTAATTAAAATCAGCATGGGGTTTGAGACACACTACTTTTTGTACTTTTAGCAAATTTAAGAGTTAATATATTACATTTTTTACTAGAGTTTTTTGTTAAGTATGCAACTGAACATCAGGTTAAGTGAAGAATTTGCTTACTTTAGCCATATCTGATTGTCTCCAGTGAATCCATTTAGGTGCACCTGCCTTTATGAGAAAGGTTAAAAAGAACATTTTATATGAATGCATTAAAAGCCAAAAATGCAGTACAAGGTGTCCTTTAAGTCTAAAAGAATATTTTAATATTTTCTGCTATTTCAGTTGTTTATTGAGGTTTGAAACAGTGACATTTACCTCTAGAGACCTGTTTTTCCACCTGCTCTCAACCATCCAATTTAACTTTGCATTAAACTCTTCCAGTCTGTTCTCTGTTTTTACATCACAACAAACAAGTAATTAGAGTACCTCCAGAGACTGAGAATTTGATTATATATTTCATCAAGTACGTTTACTCATCACTTACTCATCTGCTGAACCGCGTATTCCTACTAGGGTTGCAGGGAGACTGGAGCCTATCTCAGCTGACATTGGGCGAAGGGGAGGTACACTCTGAACAGCTTCCCAGAACATTGCAGGGCAACACATACACATCCATTCACACCAATTTGGGACTGCCAATTAGCCTAATGTGTATGTCTTTGGTAGGTGGGAGGAAACAATGGAAACCAAAGTACCCAGAAGAAACCCATGCAAGCACAGAGAAAACTATTTCATCAAGCATATTTGCTACTAAACTAATGCAGACAACATTGAAATAAAGAATAAAATACAAAACACATAAAAAACACAGACTTTATACAGAAAGCCAGGTCTACATTAGTCAGATTACACTGCATAAGAAAGCAAAGTGGGTTTTTAAAATGGTTTCAAGCATAATAGTTTAAAATCTTCCCACACTCAGGCTTTCCAGCTTCAGTGACTAAATGGATATGCTTTTAATATTTTAATGCACACGCTACGTCATATTGATTTTACATTTATTTATTTATTTATTTTATTGCTGTAAAGGGATGGTGATCAATGAAAATGCCCACTGATTAATTTTTAAAATGAGAAAATGTGTTTGTGTATTGCATTTATTTTATAGAATGTGAGTGGTGCATGGTAAAAAAGATAAATCAACAGTTCATCCATATGTAGTACATGGTAGCATTCAATTCTTGTTTATGTGTGCAGTACAGTTCTAGAGACTTCTGTTTTCAATGATTTTCTAAAGCGCTTAATCCTAATTAGGGTTGCGGGGAGGCTGCCGACCATCTCAGCCGTCTCTGGACGAGGGCAGAGTACACCCTGGACAGCTCGCCAGGCCATCGCAGGGCAGAAACACATTGACGGCAATGCAGCCTACTGTTGATGAAAATCAGCAATGGTTCTTTAACAAGCCTCTCACCATAGACAGTGAGAGACACGGCCGGCCTTTGATAACCCAGTTAGCTGCACTGGGGACTGGTTTCAAGGATCTGAAAACAAATCAAAGCCACAACTGGGAATGTGGGGTGAGCAACAGTTTAAATATTACAAAAAATTTAAAAAAGGAATTTATTTAGGTATTTGTGACAAACTTCTTTTAAGGGTGCTGTGTCGTTACCAGGTCCTGCAATGGACTGGTGATGGTTTAGGTTGTACTCCTGCTGCGCCCTGAGTCAGCTGAGAAGACCCTAGTAAGAGAAAGTGGTTCAGAAAATGAATGAATACATAAATCAGTGGAGTTATTATCTCACAGATCCAGAGTACCCAGTTGACTCCTTAGCTTGGTTTACAGTCTGTATAGAACCTAACACTGTATAGTGTCCAATCTTTCCACTTTCCACTCACCTCCCAAAAACATGTTGATAGCTGGCTTCCTTAAATTGCTGCAAGGTGCATGAACGAGTGTATTGAATAGCTACTATTCCACTACCATGCGATAACTGATGGCTACTTAAGTTTTGTACCCTGCGACTTAAAACCTTGAACCAAAAATCCACTTATGTTCCCTTTATTATCATGCCTATAGTTCAGTATTTTTTTAACCCATCAGACAGCAATCTACTTACATAGCAAGGTATATCAAATTGAATCACCACCAGTACTCATCACAGAAAACAAGAAGGTGTACTTAGCAAACTACTTATATTGTTAAGTGTCAATCACAGCAAACACAAAGAACTATTTACATGGAGCACCCACATATAACACAAAAGACAGTCAATGCTAACCACAGGATTATGGAATCATGGTCTAAAACTTGTGTTCTACCGAAAACAGAATTGATCGGCTATTTTTTCTCAGGGAGTTATACAGACTGTTATTGTTTTATGCATTTATTTTCCTTTGTTACATTATGTGAAGGAGCTTAAAAATGGCAGTTAAGCTAAGTTTGTCTAAAACAGCTTAGCTGTTCACAAAAGTTCAGCTAGATCTTTTTTTTTCACTGTTTGGTTGGAACAATAAATGAATGTCTAGAAAACTCCTAATCTGAAATATGTTAAACCCTGCCTTCCACCTTGACAAATCACCTTACACGCCAATTGCCTTTGTCAAAGTCCCTGAGCTTCTTGCCTTGAAGTAGCACTAAGGATGTGTGGAAGTGACAGATGAAACTGTTATGGCATCAGCTCACACTAGCAAGCCTGGATTTGACTTATTAGTGGGAACGCAAATAATAAGTATTTACATGGCAATCTGTGATGTTAATGTTGTGAGTTGAGTCCAGGGTGCATTCTTACTTCATTTCCAGTGTTCCTTTGATGTGATATACAATGCTGAGTGGGATAACAAAATTATAATGAATAAATAAATTACTTATTTTAAGCATATCATAAAAAAATAATGTTACAACTGAAGGCAAATACAAATGCAATATCTCCAGAAATATTCACTTTGGTAAGTAAGTACATTGTAAGGTTGAAACAGTTCTAACATTATACCACTCTATTTGTTACAAGATGACTTACATATTACTTATGAATTTTTGGTTATTATGCAGACATGAAATCGCAGACGTTATGCAGCCACAGTTCAAGGGGCAATTTGTTACTGACGAATTCAATTTGCTTATATATTTTGTTTGCTTATATTTTCTTGCCCATTTTTTGTGCAAAAGTAAAGATGCTTGACATTAAAGCTTTGATTAAGCAATAAAATAATTCCTGAATTGTATGCAAATATAAGTAAAATAATATTTCAGTCTGTTAATAAGGAAAGCCATATTTTATCCAGGTTTTATGTTTGGCAATATGTTAATGGCAGTCAATCAGTTAAAGTTGATCACATTCTGAAATAACTGTATTTCCAATTTGTGATATATAACAATACCAAAATTTGAGGGTCAACAAGAAATTGATCATAAAAATCTTATAACATCTTGTAATCTTAAACCATTCCACTTTAGCTGCCCCATGGAAGATTGAAAATTCACTTTAATATGAGTAGTGGACACCACGAAGAGTGTTTCTTCTCGCTGTGGTGGGTCTCACAACACATTAGACATGGCACAGAGGACACCGTCGATCTCCTTCTGGCCGCACGGACTGCTGTATTTCATTCTAGTGCATCGTTCGAAATGATTAACTGGTGTGTGGAATTGAAAGGGTGTGGTTGTTGCCAGGTTGGTGCAATTGTACCAGGCGTTGCAATTCTCCAGAGAACAGCATGGGCACACAAAATGAAATGGAAAAATAAAAACAACACCCAAGAAACCAATATAGCTGAGAACGTGACATGGTTTACTTTGAACTAAACCAAATGACTGTAGAAATAGATGGCTTGGAAGGGGGACCAAAAGATTATATACCGATTGTCAACTTATCTTGGATGTAGTCACTAAATTGAGAGTGGTGTGATATTATTTTTTAAGGAATATTAATGACCAGCAAATAGCATCATGTAAGCAGCAACTTAGATCAAATGATGTGCAGTATTTTGGATAAGCATTTCTCCTAAACAGTTGTTGTATAAATTATATGAAAACAGTGTAATCTGATTGTTCACTCTCTTGTGACAATGAGCAATTGTTGAATGACGCAAAATAGGATTTATTTATTGAGGTGGTTTTATCTGCTGAGGCCAAAGGCCAAGATCTGAATAATTCTCTAAATATTCGAATTCTATAATTATTTTATTATTTATTCAAAAATATTTTTTAAAGTAAACAGCCATGTTACTATGCAAGCAGTGAATAAGTTACCAGTGTGGAATGGGCTTATGAGAATGGCCTAATGAAAGCACATCGTAGCCGGAGTAATTCAGACACAATTGCCATTGTTGGGTGGTGGGACTTTGCACCACCATCTTGGTAGTTACTACTCATTGATAACTAAATAATTATCTATGTTAGTGAAAGGGTGGAGCTATCTGCAGCAGAGCACAGCCTATCTTATATGATATCTGTGAGGATGAATATTTTTACAACTGATCGTCACAGGCATAATTGTTCAACATATACAATCTTAATGAAGGAATACATTTTCCTATAGAGGAATACCAGCTGGGGGCTTTCCAACAATCAGAAACGAGAAAATATTTCGAATGAATAATAATGGACATTATTCACCTTCCAAATTTGGGATAATAGTTAAATCAGAATGGTGGACAAAAACTCACAGCTTGCCATGGTTACAAATTCTGAAAACAAAAATTTAACTAACTAATAAGAAGGAACATTTTTCCAGGTAAAAGAAGAATTTTTCAGCAATTTCCTCCTCAACCTTTGGTGAATAATTGTTATGTATCTGAGGTAAACAGAACTTTTGGAAAAATAACACCTATCACCTCATTGAATTCTTGAATCTGATTCGTCAGAAGGATTTGGTTAATTTTCTCTTACAGAAGCTCTGCTAGTTGTAGTTAAAAACCAAGTTTCTATGAATGTTTTGTTCTAAAAGGTTGATGTACGAGTTTTTACACATGTTCAGTCAAAACTTCCTTGTCCACCAGTTTCGTACCACAGATTTTTTTTTGCCTAGTTCTTTGATGCATAGTGCTCTTTAGCACCTAAGAAAGCAGAAGAGTTAAAAATTGTCTTGGAGTTGGGTGTGTGGGTTCTGTGATTATTTTTTTGCTGTCTGCTTTCTGACTCTGGAGGGTTACAGTTCCTATAGAGTAGGCAGGGGTACACATATGATCCACTCAGACATCCTCACAGCCTGTTTAACCCTTTATTTTGTCTGCTTTGATGGCCGAACCAAAGCAAATAGTTCTTGAAGTGCACAAAACAGAGCAGCTCCCGTTGAAGGTGATGAAAAAAGCTGTTTAACAAATACACTTTATTTTATTTTATTGTATTTTATTTTATTTATTCTTTTTAAAGCTGAGACTTATTCATAGTATTTATGAAATCAGTTTCCACTGTGGGTGGATGTTTCAATTTAACAGTAACCTTTTTTTTTACTGCTTTTATTTATACCAGAAGACAACTTGTTTCAGAGACATATGCATGGAATTAACTCATCAGGGTGTACCCTGAGCAAAGGCAGCTCGCCAGGCCAATGCAGGGCAACTCACACAATCATTCACACTCACACCTAGGGTAAATTTGGAACAGCCAGTTAACCTAAGGTGTATGTCTTTGGACTATGGAAGGAAACTGAAGTACCCTGAAGAAGCCCACACAAGCACTCGAAGGACATGCAAACGCCACACAAAATCCTGTGCCTGGGATTCAAACCCAGGGCCTTCTTGCTGTGAGGTGGATGTGCTAAACACTATGCCACTGTGACACCCCACATAACATTAACCCTAACTGTAAAGATATTACAATTATGGTTTCTTGTCCTGTCATTTAAAAATGCAATTCTTGACAAGTGGCTGTTATACAAGACAATTTAAATATAAAATAATTTATTTTGTGTCAGGCCACGTCACACCGCCCCACCGTTATTAAAATGTTATTCCTTTAATAGCATATTGTCATTATGTATTCTGAAGTTATTATTTGTTCAAGTTAACAAAAAAAAAGAAAAGCATTTACAAAGAAATATGCATTATATATTTAAATAGCAGGATCATTATCCTTCCAAATCTTATGTTGCAGCGCTATAAAATCCGCCGTGTATGGTGCAACACATCCTGATTAGGGCTTAAAGAAATCTTCTCATTGGAGCTGCCTCTATAAGCCTAGTGATGCGTGAGTTTCATTACTGTGGTCCCGGGCAATCATGAGTGCTGGTGAGCAGAAGAAATGCAATTGTTGTATTGGCCAAGCACTGGTCTCTGCTGCCTCCCTGCTGCTTCCCTTGTTAGTTCTTTCTGATTGTAATACTGATCGAGTGCCTTCTGACAGGGTTTTTAATTTCCTGTATTGATTCTGGATTACTGATAAAACTAGATCTACATCTTAAAACAAGAACAGAAATGGCATGCACTGATCACTTACCAAGATAATGAATAGAGAGAGGATATGAAACTCAGATTATCCCTAAACTTACGTATCTGACACGTTATTGCAGGGTATGTTCACCTAGATACGAATGGAAGCTTTGTCTCATGGTTTATAAGATGACATGCTGTTTGACCAAGACCCATCATGATTCCAGATCTAATTGTGGTAGATTCATTGATAATCAGTTTACTGATAGTCTGGTATTATATACCGAATACAAATATATTAATAAAACAATATATATATATATATATATATATATATATATATATATATATATATATATATATATATATATATATATATA
>JAOUQZ010043597.1:0-12799 GCA_028564935.1 Neosilurus hyrtlii | reverse complement strand
ATGTAAACACCTAGGTACCGGAAACTGTCCACTCTCTCCACTGGGGTCCCGTTGATGATCAGGGGCTGGTAATTCCTTTATCAGTAAAAAAAATAGCAGACTGACCCATCAAAAAAATATCAGACTGACCCATCATATAAATATCAGACTGACCCATCATACAAATATCAGACTGAGCCATCAAACAAATATCAGACTGACCCATCAAACAAACATCAGACTGACCCATCATACAAATATCAGACTGATCCATCAAAAAAATATCAGACTGACCCATCAAACAAATATCAGACTGACCCATCAAACAAATATCAGACTGAGCCATCAAACAAATATCAGACTGACCCATCAAACAAATATCAGACTGATCCATCAAACAAACATCAGACTGAGCCATCAAACAAATATCAGACTGACCCATCAAACAAATATCAGACTGATCCATCAAACAAACATCAGACTGACCCATCATGCACACAAAGACGGGAAGAACATGCAAGATCCACATAGAAGCATCCAAGCTAGGAACTCAAACCTGGGACCCGCTTGCAGTAAGGTTAACCACTGTGCCACCTTGCCTCCATAATCTGATACTGAATGCATAGATTATACAACTACCAATCATCTAGTCCTGCGCTGCCCAACACCGCTCCGGGAGATCTATTTCCTAAAGACTTAAGCTTCACTCATAATGGTATTGAGTCTGCCTTGCCTTCGGCAGTGTCGGCTGAGATAGGCTCCATCCTTCCACACCCCTAATAGAATTAGGCGGTTCTGCAAATGAGTGAGTGAGGGTCATTTAGACATTTTTTCAATAAAAATAAATCAACTTTTAGTATACATTCCTAGGTGTCAGCACATGTCAAGCTTCCACCAAAGAGCAAGCAGCCAATCAGCATCGTGATGTAAACAGAAATAGGGACGAACCGACAAGTCATGCAGAATGAATCAGTGGATTTTTAAGTATGGTGCTCTGTTAGAAACGGGACTGGGAGGTAACAGTGGGTACAGCCTGCCTGACCCGGGACAGCTGAAGATTTAAAAGAGCTTATATGTTTCTGAGAGATGGGAGAAAACCTGAGAATTCAGAAGAAACCCATATAAATACAGAGAAATTGTAATGTGCATACCTCTGTACAGACATAGAGGTCCTGATTGATTCATTTATTAACTACGTTGTGGTAAAATTCACCATATTTGTCCACGTTACAACATATTTGCCCTTCAATTTCCAGAACTGATAGGCTGTACATGGGCTTTTGAAAAGCTCATCTTATCTACTCTTGGGTAAATATTACCACAGAGATTTTGTCATCTGAGCACGGCGGAGGCAATTCTTTTATACGTTGTCTTTTTATCGGTTGGAGCCATGAGGACAGCAGCTATTCCCCAGTCCTATTACGGCACACCTCAAATAAAATCCTATTTATTAGTTGTGACAAAAAACTTTGCATTTCTTTTTTTTTTCCCTAAAAAGAAAAGGAAGAAGGATGCCCAAGAACAAACAAGTCCTAAAGATGTCTGAGACCTTAGTGTGTTTAGTGAGTCTATGAAAAAGGTCGTTCTGGATCTGAACCCATGTCCATATCCCTGGGAAGGGAAGTGTCACCTCCAGTAAAGCACTGAAATTCAGTACATTTGGAGAATTCTCCACTTCTCTACTGTACTTTATGTTATTCTTTATGTTTTGTTAAACACAAGCATAACTATACTACATCTAAGATAATAATAATAATAATAATATTAATAATAATAATAATAATAATCGGGTGGCGGAGTGGTTTGAGCCCCCAGCACAAGTTTGTATGTTCTACTGTGCTTGCATGGGTTTCTTCCATGTACTCTGGTTTCCTCCCACAGTCCAAAGACATGCACATTACGCTAATCGACTGTTCCAGATTGCCCCTGGCTGTGAGTGTGGATGGTTGTGTGTGTATTGGCCCTGTGATGGAATGGCAAGCTGTTCAGAGCGTATCCCCGCTTCCCCCAGCGCCAGCTGAGATGGGCTCAGGCTCCCTGTAGGATTAAGCGGTTTCGAAATTGAGTGATGGAATGTTATAACAACAACAACAACAACAATAATAACAATAACATAATGGTTTAGAGTCAACACTGAATGCAGTTTAACATTAATATCCAGGACAAGGTTTGTCAATAGCACTTTAGCAAAGCATTAGGAAAAAGTATATGCATTGAAGCTTGCCTTGGGGAAATGTATGACTGGTTGTCTTAGAAATATCAGACACCGAATGAAGGCGAGGTACACCCTGAACAGCTCACCACACCATCGTAGGGCGACATATACACATTCACACTTACATTCACACTTAGGGGCAATTTGGAGCAGTCAGTTATCCTATTTTCATAGAATTTTGAATTTGTTGGAGAAAACCGGAGTATCTGGAGGAAACTCGAGCATTCCCGAGCCTGGGAATCGAACCAGGGACCTTCTTGCTGTAAGGCGGAAGTGCTAATCACTATCATTATTGAATCATCTAATGTAAAAGTACAATATTTCAACAATAAACCAATAAAAATGCATTATGTAACCCCTTCAGTGTAAACAAACCGTTTCCTATTGCTAGCAGTGCCATGAAAGCCGGCTTCTGATTGGTTAGTTCACCTCTGCTTATTTCATGTCTTTTCAATTAAACATACTATAGATAATCTCTTATATCTAAAAATGTCACACTGTGACTACCAACTGGTTTGGTGCTGGATGGTCACACATGACATCATGTCTTTATGTTTGTTTTTGGTTTTGCAGTCAGTTGGCTAACAGAAATCTATAGAATATATGACCTTTTTTTGGCCTGCCATTAGGTGGCAGAATAGATAAATCTGAAGTAATACAATATTTTTTTTTAAAGAGCTTTTTCGGAAATGAATTTTCCCAGCAATCGCGAGAGCAGAAGCAGAGACCTGATGGTCCAGAGCTTTTCTCAGATATGATTACACTCCAATTCCAGTAATTTAGAGAACACTCGTATCGCTCTTCAATCAGAAAGCCTGAGCCATCATGCCTGTAATCACCAGAGTGCTTCGTCATGGTATTGTGCCCTCCCGGTTTTCTCAGTAATAAGAGAAAATTATTTGTAATTCACTTTCTTAAATGGCACACAGTTTGGCCTCTGTAGGCTTATACACTTGTGGTTAGAAGTTTACATAAAAGTCATCATGGACACAAACGTCACGGCAGTATTGAGCTTTTAAGGATTTCTTTAAACTGTATCAACAAAGAATCAACATTTTACATTCAGAAACCGACACACAAGGTCTAAAATGTACATTCATTCATTTGCCCAACCCCTTACTCCTGCTGGGGCAGCAGGGAGGCTAAGGCCTGTCTCAGTTGACCCTAGATGAAGGTGGAGTCGTGGCTTCGCAAATGAAGATTATGAAGCTGGTTGTCCATGTTGTCTGCAGGCACCCTTGTGGCTAACAAGACCAATGCGTGGTCAGCAGGTCCACTTGCAGTGTCTGCAGATGAAGGTCTGTTCGGGATTTAGTGTTTTGGTTGATGAGATAGATGGTCATGAATGTGACCTTCTGTCTGCGCAATTGAGTTTTATAGAAGTGCAGTGCATGGAATTGGACCCCACCCTTTAAACCAGAGGTTCATCGGCCATGGCCTAGTAAACTGGGACGGAGACAACAAGGTCCTGAAGTCGCAGGTTTTATATCAGAGTGTCCTTTTCCTATCCTCTGGCTCAAGAACCTACTATTTTAGAATATTCAATAAATCTTAAAAGTGAGTTTAAAAAAAAAACAGAAAACACTGATGTGTGTGGATGTTCAAACTTCTATCTTTGCAACATGCTTTTTTTTTTAGAAGTTATAAACATAAAAGTTGTTAACAGCAAACAAATTACCAAACAAACAAATAATAGTAATAACATAAAAAAACAACAAAAAATTAATTTGTTTTTAATTTATTTTCATAACAATTCAAATAATAATTGATTAAACACTAATTGTTTCTTGGTTTATTTAAACATTAGCTTTTAGTACTTTAATAATCTGGGAATGGAAGATAAAAACCAAATATTAATAAAATATAAAAAAAAATCTTTACTGAATTTTTGTTAGTTAACTTTGTAATATTTTTTCATTATAAGTTTCACATTTTAATTTGCATTTAATTAAATGTTTGAGACATTACAGAGATTAAACAGACAAAACAAAAAATACAATTCTTAATTATTCACTATTAAACAATTTAAAACATGATGTGAATTGTAGTAAGTACAATTTTTTTAAATTGTGGAAATTTGGAAATAAGGAAAGATAAATTGTAAAGAATTTAAGTCCACTTAATCTAATTATTAAAGCATTAAGCATATAATCCACTTATGTATAAATATTGGAACAGAAATAAACACAAGGTTAGTGACTGGATCGGAAGCTGTAAACATGTGAGATGATCCAGTAAATATTCGGTCAGTAAATATTAAACTGATGCCACTTACTAGTGACTGCATCATAGAAAGAGTTAAAAAACAATAATAATCAGTCCTGAGCCGGTATTGTTTGTGAGGGCGTCTGATTCTGTGTGAGACAGAAAGGTAGAAAGAAAAGAGACAGAACTATGCCTTTATTTTGTAAAGGCAAGAGACAAGCAAGCTGCTGGAATTTGTCAGCAGGTGTTGTATTACACACGGCGCTATCGGCACGGTTACGACCAGCTCTAGACGCAACGTAAATGGGGCAGACACAAAAATATTTGATTCAATCTGTGATTTATTGATCAATTAATCAATGTCTAGGTGGAAAAAAAAAACATGATTATGTGGATGCGAGCTAAGTGTACGTGTATGAAGGTGTTGTGTCAAAAGTGGCTAGCAAAGGTGAGAGCAAAGGTGAGAGCTCCTGGAAGAAGGTGTCGCAGGGTATTTAATACCCACTTCCCAGGTGTGATCCATTAACTGACCAGCACCAGGCAGACAAAGAGAGGGACATAACAGCACGCTGAATGAAAAACTCATAAATCACTTTGTCATTCTTTCAGCCATAACTGGATAGCGAAGCCCTCGGCTCGGCTTAAATTAGTGTCGCTGCTGTTAAGACACCGACTGTAATCCATGTGGAAGTTTGGTGAAAGGTAAAACTCCAGAGTACTTGTTCTGGACTTCCATTCCACTCATCTCACACATTTCCTGAACCACTTAATCCTACTTGGGTCGGGGGGAAGCTGGTGCCTATCTCAGCCAACGTGAAGGTGGGCTACACGTGAACAGCTCTCCAGACCATTGTGTTGCCAACACACACAGCCATTCCCAGTTACACTCACACCTATAGTCCAGCAGCCAAATAGGTTTTTTTCACTGAACCTAGAAAAGTCTTTTATAGTTTTCTTTTTTTGATGGATTTGTGTAGCCATGGTGGTCAGTTTTCAGATTCCACCGGGTGGACTCCAGACACCTTGAGCATTTTGAGAAATTCAAGATGGCGGCCGTTTCATAAAATTAGCCATAGGCTAATCATTTTTGTGTCTAGACGTAGGTTTTGGGGGCCAAGGAATCCAAAAAGACCATTTTCTATGTCAGTAAAATATTATGTAACTATAAATCCAAGATGGCGTCCAAGATGGCCACCGTTACTTGAAATCATTCATAACTTCTTTATATTCACCATACGATGATTACTTTGGTGTCTAGACATGGTTTTGGGGGACAAGGAATCCAATGAAACCATTTTCAAGGTGTAAATTCTATGATGGTTACCACTTGGTGCTTTTTGCCCCAACTTGTCATCAGCAGATTATGTCAAAGAAGATTCATGTCCCCAATAATGGGGGCTGTCGTTTTTCATTTTACTTCCTTTCCTTGATATTAGACAAGGGATACAAGTGTATACAGTTTTCATGCGGATTAATCTTGTTTCTTAATTGCAAGCTGAACTAATAGGTGGCTCCAGTCACCACTCCCCTTTCTGTGTTTGTCTATTTCTATGAGCCAGCCCTTGTGATGTTTGATAAACTCTGATTGGGAATTCTGAAGGATCAGACGTGAAGATGTAAGTAGACATGATATGTTACTACACACAGACATGTTCATATAATCAATGCCATATACAATAAACCCAATGCTCATCTTGTTCAGGTCAGAATTCCTTGAATCTGTATATATCCTGGCATACACGTACATGTAGGCCTACAGCCATATTTTGTTGGGCACTGCAAAGCCAGTGTGCCGAATGCTGAGACAAGTTTTGTGCTGAGGATTGATGAAAAAGACCCTTGGTACATCTTTATGAATGTACCAATAATGCAAAGGCCTATACATATTTAAAACACAGCAGTAAGAATTTCATTATTTCTTTTAGTATATGGCATGTGAAAGATGGTATGAGAATGCAAGCCCAAACGTAAACTACAGAACGCAGTGAAATGTATGAAGACACATGATTTTTCGATTGGAGATTTGGCTGCAAAGACAAGTCGGAAGGACTGATTGCAGCTGGTGTTGTCAGAATCCAGAATATCATAAGAAATGGCAGGATTTATGATGATGACATTCATTGTTCACTGCAGGAAAAACTGGACAATAATACTGAATTAACTCTAAGCTTTCACAAAATTTGTGTTTCCACCAACACATCTACCCATGAGGTCGAACTGCACCACCAACAAAACGCACCAACACAACATCATCATACATCCCTGTAAAGACAAGGTGGCGATCATCAGCAGGCAGTGAGACATTTAGTTTCACAAAACACTGTTTGATCTGTTGCAAAAAAATGTGACCTTATGGAGATAAAAAGAATCCCTTACAGTGGAAGCCTGCATATCAATTTCGAACGATCAGGTCGACGGCTGGGAAGGTATCAGTCAAGGAAACAATCTTGGAAACGTGTACTGCTAGTAATGATGAGTGGTCCGAACAAATTAGAATTGAATAATGACTAACCAACCTCCTATTTCGGTTTCAATGGATTCTTTGACCCCCAGAATATATATCTAGACACCAAAATTATCAGCCTAAATCTGAAATCTGAAAAAACTGAAATGAGCTTCCTTCGAAGGGTGGCAGAGCTCTCCCTTAAAGATAGGGTGAGAAGCCTCGGAGTAGAACCACTGCTCCTCGGCGTTGAGAGGAGCCAGTTGAAGTGGTTCGGACACCTGATTAAAATGCCCCCTGAACACCTCCCTGGTGTGGTCTTTCAAACCAGAACACACTGGAGGGACTATGTCTCTCGGCTGGTCTGAGAACGCCTTGGTGTCCCCCTGGAAGAGCTGGAGGAAGTGGCTGGAAAGAGGGACGTCTGGACCTTACTGCTTAGATTGCTGCCCCCGCGACCCGACCCCAGAACAAGAGGAAGAAGATGACTGACTGACTAAATATTCAGTGTGTCTGGAGTTATTTAAAAAGCTTTTATAATATTCTCTTAACTTTCATTTGTTGTTAATGAGACATGTGTTTCCAAAATCCACTAAAACAGTTCCAAGACTAAGACTAGCTGAAATAGACTCAAGTCTTAATGGGGTCAAAATCGAATCCACATTGAGACCAAGAATAAAAAAGAACTGGTCAAACTTACTGCATGTGGAAACAACAACACGAACATTAAGTTTTTTACTCTCAGCCAAGACCATATTTAATACCCAAGATGAAGGCCAATGAACAAAACTGAGACAAGCCAACATTCGAATGCCAACAACTCAAAGACAAGTCCAAGTTAATATAAAGAAGCTCTGGAGACTGGATCTGAGCGCTTCAGCCCCAGTAAAATAAAAGAAAAAGGTAATAATGCATAGTAAGGTGAGTTTATTCCGTGTGCATGTTCTCCCATTGCTTGCGTGGGTTTTCTCTGGGTACTCCGCTTTCCTCTTACAGTCTGAAGACATGCACATTAGGCTGATTGGCTGTTCCAAATTGACCCGAGGTGTGAGTGTGAATGGTTTTGTGTGTGTGTGTGTTGGCCCTGTGGTGGGATGGACCCCGCCTTTTGCTCCAGCCTCCCCATGACCCTAGTAGAATTAAGCAGTTCAGCAAATGAGTGAGTGAGTGATCACCTTCAGCCCTGATTACAGCGAGTCATCGCCATGGCATTATTTAATCATGGCATATAACTTCAGCAACATTATAACATTTATTTCCATCCAGTGTCGGGTTCATTTCTCAGCGACGTCTTGAATCGCTGAGGGAAAAACTGAACCACTCCATAAAGTCTTCTCCAGCACATCCCGAGATCTTTCAATAGGGTTAAGGTCAGGACTCTGAGGTGATGATACATATGTGAAAATGATTCCTCGTGCTCCCTGAACCACTCGCTCATTATCTAAGCTCCTGCTGTGACATTAGAAAATAATTGTCTATTGATGGGATAAATTGCTCATTCATTACATGCCACTCAGCTGAATTAAAAAATTCTTTTTCATTTTATTACCACATAATGTTGCTGAGCTTCAACCCGAGCAACTACAGTAACGATTCCATGGTGATCACACACTGTAATCAAGTCTGAAGGCTTTTTCTTTTATATTTTTTTATATATTCATTCATTTTCTAAGCCACTTAGCCCTAATTAGGGTCACGGGGAGGCTGGTCCCCATCTCAGCCAACTCTGTGCAAAGCCGGGGTACACCCTGAACAGCTCGCCAAGCCCTAGCAGGGTTAACACACACAACCATTCACACTCACATTCACACCTAGGGGCAATTTGGAACAGCCAGTAAGAGTGCTGTGAATGTTTTCGGACTGTCGGGGGAAACCGGAGTCCACGGAGGAAACCCACGCGAGTACAGGAAGAGCATGCAAACTCCATACGGAAACGCCCCCAGCAGGGGAATCGAACCCCGGCCCTTCTTGCTGAGAGGCGAACATGTGGACCATCTCTGCTACCGTGCTCTGAATTATTTAATTAGTATTTCTAAATCCAGTCTAGGGAAGCAACATTGCAGTTTTATTAGTAACACAGAAGATATAAAGATTGAATAGATATAGAAACCGAGTGTGTGTGTGTGTGTGTGTGTGTGTGTGTGTGTGTGTGTGTGTGTGTGTAGGTATTTAGAGCTGCATGGTGCATTAGCATGTCCGCCTCACAGCAAGAAGGTTCCTAATTTGATTTCCCAGCTCAAGCATCTCTGCGTGTTACTCTGGATTCCTCCCACAGTCCAAAGACATGCACATTAGGCTAACTGGCTGTTTCAAATTGCCCCTAGGTGTGAGTGTGAATGGTTGTGTGCCCTGTCATGGCCTGCTGAGCTGTTGACGGTATGCCCTGCCTTCATCCAGTGTTGGCTGAGATAGGCATCAGCCTTTCCGCAGCCCTAATAAGATCAGACTGTTCAGCAAATATATATATATATAAATACAAATAAATAAATAAATAAATATATATATAATACACATGTATGTGTTCTCATCTCATAAACATTGCAGTCTTGCAGGTGAACGAATGTGAACTGAGAGTGTAGGGATCGGTTTCAGTCCTCAAAGCAATTTACAACATGGATGTTTGCCAATGTCACAATCTAATACGTATTCCACATTGTGTTGAATTTAAATCCAAGCGAGAGATGGTACATCCGCTGGGAAATATAAGAAGTGCCAAGTAATGCATCTCATCATGCGGTATTGACCGCAGCCAGTCTTGTTTAAGCTGTGATACTAATACAAACCCTCAGCACCATGAGGTGTTAAACAGACCATGCTGGTTCTTTACTCAGTTCTGGGTAAAGTGTTATGAATAATTGCCTGTCGTCCAAGGGGGCATCATTAGTTCTCCTGATTGGAAGGGAATTTCTGGGCATTGAAACACCGTGAGCATGCATCTGTATTAAGAGCTCAGACATAAACACAGACACAATTTAAAGGGGCCAGCTCACTCTTCCAACTACTTCTTTAAATTCAGATCATTGTGTGCATGCTTTTTTTTTTTTTTTTTTTTAAATCCACAATTAATATACTGAGTGGCATGGTGGTGTAGTGGGTAGCATGTCTGCCTCATGGCAAAAAGGTCCTGGGGTCATGTCCCCACCTTGATGGGCCATTTCTCTGTGGAGTTCACATGTTCTTCCTGTGCTTGTGTGGCCTTCTTCTGGGTACTACAGTTTCCGCCAACAGTCCAAAGAGATGCACATTAGGCTAATTAGTTGTTCCAAGTTGCCCCAGGTTTGAGTGTTGGCCCTATGATGGACTGGCAAGTTGTTCAGGGTGTACCCTGCCTTTACCCAAAGTCGGCTGGGATAGGCTCCGGCTATCCGGCTAAATGGTGATTCACTACTGATTCTGAGAAGGATTCTGAGCTGGCCCCTTTAAGCACTTTTTGTTTTGGAAACTTAAGGTGAGAAGCTCAGCCAACTGGGAGGAGCTCGGAGAAGAACCGCTGCTCCTCCGTGTTAAGAGGACCCAGTTGAGGTGGCTTGGGTGTCTGATTACTATGCCTCCCGAACGCCTCCCTGGTGTGGCATTTTGGGCATGTCCAACCGGGAAGAGGCCCCAGGGTCGACCCAGAACACGCTGGAGGAACTATGTCTCTCGGCTTGTCTGGGAACACCTCGGTGTCCCCCCAGAAGAAGTGGCAGGACAGAGGGACGTCTGGACCTCACTGCTTAGAAAAGCCCCAGCCAAGCGAAAGATGATGATGATGTTTTTGGAAACTCTTCAAATGTACCTGATGACAAGGCTGAACTAAGTCCGTACTCATGGTAACCTACAGTTTTTTTTAGCCTTTGCAATAATGATTAACTGTAACCCCTCTTCTGACCCCATTCACAATTGGAACCATTCAGGCAAAGACATACAAATACAGTTTGTAATGTTGTTTGTGTGTTTGTATTTTCCCTTTGAACCTGAATAGACCGTGAGTTAATAACATCAGCTCAAAGCTGGTGCTAATAAATCCTGATTCTCGCTCAGATTCTCTCCGCATCTCCACAATCAGGGTCAGATTCACTGTCATTAAATAATAAAGAGGTTTGGTTTGTCTCATTGCACGTTCCAAATTAACTGGCACATCGCTGACAGACTGCACCCTGCATGGAATACAGACGAGATGAGAGAGAGAGAGAGAGAGAGAGAGAGAGAGAGAGAGAGAGAGAGAGAGAGAGACAGAGCATAGTAATGACACATATTTGATCCTATTCCGACCCAATAGGAGACCTCAGCACTTCTGACTCACTTCATAAACACACACAGTAAGTGTACAGTGGAAGATTTTGGAGCACAAAGCTTCCACAATACTGCAATTCTCTGCTTCTCTACTTTTGGTTTTTAAATGTTTTTTTGTCCTGATAAGGGTTCTTCAACTTCTAAAAAAGGTTCTTTGTTTTGCTAAGGGTTCCTAGCTTCCTAAAATGATTCCCGGTCTAGATAAGGGTTCTTCATTCATTCATTCTTTCATTCTCCAAGCCGTTTAATCCTAATTAGGGTCACATGGAGGCTGACGCCCATCTCAGACGACTCTGTGCGAGTGCGGGGTATGACCTGAGCAACTCGCCAGGCCATCACAGGGCCATCGCACACACACAACCATTCACACTTACTCTCACACCTTGGGGTGATTTGAAACAGCCAGTTAGCCTACTGTGCATGTTTTTGGACTGTAAGAGGAAACCGAAGTACCCGGAGGAAACCCTCACAAGCACAGGGTGAGATGTTTAGGGTGTACCCCGCCCTCTCCGCAACCCTAATTAGGATTAAACAGCTTAGAAAATGAATGAATAAATGCTTTTTTAAGGGTTCTTCACTTTCCAAAAAAAAAAAAAGGTTCTATTCGGTTTATAGATCGGTTATTGAGGGGTCACATTCTAAGATTATTCCTTCTAGTTAAGGATTCTTTACTTTCAAAAAAGATTCACTTTTTAGATATATTTGACTTATCAAGGATTTCACTACCTAAAAAATGGTTCTTGATCTATTTAAGGGCTCTTTACTTCTTGAAAAAGGTTCTTTGTTCTGTTTAGGGTCCTTTCCTTCCCAAAAGCGGTTCTTTGTTTATTTTTTAAATTAAATTAACTGCAAGGGAAATTATTGCTTCTGTATTTAACCCATCCAAAGTGAGCACACACACGTAAACAGTGAGCACACACACACTCGGAGCAGTGGGCTGCCACACACATTGGGGCGCCCGGAGAGCAGTTGGGGGTTCAGTGTCTTGCTCAATGGCACTTCAGCCATGACGGTTAGGAAGGGAAGGTGCAGATCACTCACTTAAATAAAGGTTCTACACTTTCTAAAAACTTGAGAGAGAGAGATAGAGAGAGATGGAAGAAAGTAATCATGTGTTTGTTTGTGTTCACTCAGTGAATGTTTAAGTTGTCGTGTGTCTCAGAGTGAGACAACAGTAACAAAATGAGTGCCGATTCTGGTAGATTCATTTTTTTTTGTAGATGTAAGGTTGTTTTTATGAAACTCGCTGGTGTGAATCACATGGGAACATCAAGACTTTGCCCTGAAATGAGGAATATGTGCACGGGTATCTTCCGTAAGCCAGGCTCCTAACCGCCTAAAAACCTATCGGTGTAATAATGTAAGCTTTATGAGATCTGAGGGGTTTTGGTATAATCCCTGATTCGATTCACTGCAAAACTTCGCTCCTCTAAGTATTTCATAGTGGTTTGCATAAATGAGATTTTTTAATAGATCTTTTTTTATAATTTTGTTTTGTTTAAACGTCTTCACGGAACTGCATCAAGGACTACTCCAACTTTCACTGCCTGGCCAAAAAAACTCACACTCTAATATTTTCATGGAGAGCATTTATCCTTGATCACAGCATGTAATCTCCATGGCATTGTTGCTCCGGTTGGTCCGGTCGAGGCTCAGCAACATTAATGTGGCAATAAAATGAA
>JAOUQZ010043596.1:0-12804 GCA_028564935.1 Neosilurus hyrtlii | reverse complement strand
CCCCATCAACAATATTCACTTCAACCACTTCTGTAACAACCACTGCAATCAATACTTCTCCAACAACAACAGCCATCAAAACCACCTCTCAAAAAACAACCTTGACAACAGAGCCATCAACAACAATGGGCATTACAACCACCCTGCCCCCAATCGCAGCCATGACAACCCATGTTCCCACAACAACAGCCAGCACAAACCGTGTTCCCACAACACGAGAGAGCACAGCCACATCCCCATCAACAATGTTCACTTCAACCATCTCTGTAACAACCACTGCAATCAACACGTCACCAACAACAGCCATCGAATTCATCTCTCAAAAAAGAACCATGACAACAGAGCCATCAACAACAATGGGCATTACAACTACCTTGCCCACAACCACAGCCATGACAACCCACGTTCCCATAACAACAGCCTTCACAAATGTTCCCACAACAACATCCATCACAACCACATGTCCAGAAACAACAACAGCCAGCGCAACGATCTCCCCAACACCATTGGTCACTACAACTACTTTTCTAACAACCACTCCCACGAATCCCTCTCCGGCAGCAATGGACACAACAACCACCTTTCCAACAACAGCCAGCACTATCTCTCCAACAGTCATCACAACCACCTCTCCAACAACCACTACAGCCACAGTCTTATCAACAACAATGGCCATTACAACCACCTTTCCCACAACCACTGCCATGACAACCCATGTTTCCACAACAGCAGCCATTGTAACCCCTATTCCCACAACAACAGCTATCACAACCACATCTTCAACAATATTCAATACAACCACTTCTTTAAAAAACGCAGTCACAAATACCTTTCCATCAACAACAACAACGTTTACCCCATCAATGGCTATCACAACCACTTTTACAACAATAGCTGGCATCACAACAAGAACAAAAACAACAGTCATTCCAACTGCTTCTTCAACCACAACAAACATACCACCTACCTCTTTAAAAACAACATTTAGCACAACCAGCTCTCCCACAACAACCAATTCAACCACCCCTTCGACAACAATGACTAGCACCTTTCTTCCTATACCAACATCAGCAACAAAAACAACCACAAGCATAACCACCCATGGAAAACCACTTCTCTCTCACTCAAGTACTGTCTGTCATACCCTCAACATCATTATCTAAATATGAAACTATGAAAGAATATTTTAGACGGAACTGTGTTAATATTAAACCAAACTTTTTATCTTTTTGAATGTTACAGTTTCTGCTCAAACAGTGATTAGGATGCAGTCTGTAACTGAACTAAGCAGTGAAAAAATCAAGGAATATATCGAAGTAAAGGTAAAAATATGCTTTTTGTTATTCCCATACATATCTGTATTATTATTTCTGTGTGTACCCTTGGTGGTGGGGGGGGGGGGAGGGGGGGCATAGGTACAGTGTATATACTCTCAGTTTAGCAATAATTTGAAGGTGAAATTAAAATCGGGTGTTTTCCATAAATCCTATGATAATCAGGTGTGCATTGATGCCCTGTTATATTTACAGGTAAAAACATTTTGTGAAAATCTGATGATGTTTCAGGTGATATTTATACAGATGATATTTATACAGAAATATTGAAAGTTTAAATATTCAGAAACTTTCAAGCACCCCAGTACATGTCTCTTTTGTATGTATTTATATTAAAGCACTGTAAAATGTCACTTACTTTTCTTTTTATTGCAGTTGTTTGAACACATCCAGAATATGGTTAACTGTAGCTTTACTGTAACAGTGAAGAGGATCGAAAAAGCGACACCTTAAGGAAAACCTATGAACTATTGACCCATACTTATCTCTATAAACGAATGAGCATAAAGCCTGAAGAATACATTTTATTAATCCACCAGTCTGCTGCAACAACATCATACTCAGTATAGCAAAAAATATGTACACATCATACCTACATTTGCTTGTAAAACTTTTCATTTCAGATCTGGTCCCTCCTTTGCTGTTATGACAGCCTGTACTCTTCTAGGACAGCTTTAGATAAGATTTTGGAGTGTGCCAATAGGTATTTTTTTTTACATTCAGCTACAAGAGCTTTCCTGTGTTAAATGAGTGAGAAGGCCTGCCACACGATGACTTTTTACTCCAAGGTGGTGGAATGAATTTCCTCTGGATGTTCAGACAGCTGAGTCACTGGGTATCTTCAAACGACGGCTGAAAACCTACCTTTTTCAGCAGCACTTAGGCTGGCACTATGTTTTTTACACACACACACACACACACACACACACACACACACACACACACAACATATGGTATACTTGTCCTGACAAACTAGTATAAGAATATATTCACTGATAATGACTTTAAAGTACTTCTGTAAGTCGCTCTGGATAAGAGCGTCTGCTAAATGCTGTAAATGTAAAAGTTTTACTTCTTCTTCCACTGTTAATGGATCAGTGTTGTCTCTCTGCTGCCAAATAATAATAATTACTTAATTTAATCATTAAAAAAGTTCAATAATCACAAGTAAAATCTATAAAGGCTGTATATAATGCTGTAAAATTATTTATCTGTTCTTTATTTTTATTAAAAAAGGTCGCCACACACATTCTATAATATACATATAATATCATTTATGAACGCAGCACATTTTTTTCAATAAAGTAGCTATCTTTGTTTGAGTAGTGTATCATTTAATAATCTAAAAAAAAGCTTTAATTTTTCTTTGTTGTGTGATAATTTACACAAAATATGTATTGATCATGTGTAATATTTTCAAGATGTGTAGATGGCAAGTGGCCAGTAGGTGGCACTGTGGAGGTGGGTGCTGGATTGTTTAAAAATTTCCAGCACAGTTGTGTTGTTTCTAGTTAACATGTACTGTATTTAGCAGTGCAGTTTTTATTTTTAAGGTCGTTGTTAACATCTGTATATGCTGCAGGAAAGACATGACAATAAGTACTGAATTCACAGTAGAATCACAGTTACTGCACACTGTTTTTGTAAAAAAAAAAAATAATAATAAATAAATAAGTATTGTTTGCTAAAATACTGTAAGCATACATGCTTTTCCAATGACAAGAGTTTCAAAATGAAAAAAAGGTGCATTACTTAACAAGATTTAGTATGCAAGTTTGTGATAGACACTTGAACCATTTAAAAATCTCTGTAATGGGCCTGGCACATGTTTAATCCCTCTTGTGAACTAGCTGCATTCCAGCACCCCTGTGAAGGTTTTTGGTGTAGAGGAAACTGAAGGCTAAAGGAGGTTTAATGTGACCTGATTTAGACCAAGCAGCGAATAAAGAAACACACACACACACACACACACACACACACACACAAAACTTCCTCCTTCTCAACATCACATTTTTATTAGTATAATACATGGGAACAGCATGATCTGATTGGTTTGTTATCTCAGGATTAAAACTCATTATTCTGAGTGGATATTGCTTTAATCAAAACACAATTTACCACAGTTACATGGCATGCCGTATAATCACTTCACAGTTTATAATTGAAAAAAAAAAAAAACATAGAAATCGTTTTATTTTATTTTTTCATGAGTTTCCCATAGTACGTACTAAAACACCTTTACAGAGCAGTTTACTTTCATTTTGTTACTCTACATCCATTTTTGAACGAATAGGCTAAACAGACCAGAACTTACACCATTAGCTACAGTACTATATTGGCTCCAAGCAAAGAGCTCAACTGCCTCAGTGTCATGGTGAAAATATGTAAATGTAAACTATGGAAATCTTGTTTTACTTTGCTTTTCATAATTATACTAATACTTTTTAAAAAAAAAAAGGTAAAGAAACACCTGTGTGTCCACTCAAGCTCAGATGCATCACCTATGATTTAAAAAATTGTAAAAAAAAAAAAATAATAATAATAAAATAAAATAAAATAGAAACTTGTTTCTATGTATTACATAATATGAACAAATTATGTGGCAGTTTTAGTGTTGACCGAGGGCTTACTTTTATTTTCTCACAGGGATGCATGTGATTACCCATTAACAAAGTCAAATAACTGTAAAATCTTTATCTACTATAAAATGTTAAATTCTTTTTGGACACCCTATCCCATACATTGACAGAAAGTCACCATCATAGGAGCAGCACTGAGCAAATATTATTAAGGTGGATTTTTTTTCCCTCAATACATCATTGACTCTGAACTGTGTAAATGTACAGTATTGACCAAGCAAACCCAATACAAGATCCTATTATTTTCTGGATCCTTTACTCAGCACTCCTCCTTTTATGTTCTCATAATAATGAAGCTTTTTTCAGTTTACGTTTGCAGGATGTTTACTTGAGCAGAATTCCTTTGTTAGTCCAACCTCCACATTGCCTCCCTTTTTTGTAATAATTTCACTTTCCAGGTGTCTACCAGAGGATGTTTGTTTCTCTTTTTGATGTCAGTTCAAAAGTCTCAGTTTTCTCTTCTTAGGTTCTTTTTCTCTTCACAAACTACAGCCACGAGGAAAATGGGGATCTCCATTAAAAGTGGTCTACTTTTTCCATAGCTGCACTTTTTGCAGTTCTCCAGTCACAAATAAGTAGTCCAAACTCAGATTTCTGTAAAACTACAACTTTAAAAGTTTTCAGTATTGAAACTACAGCTAGCAAAATGTATAAAAATGAAAACAATTATGACGACAAAATTTTTTTTAAATAAAAGCATCGCCTCCTGTATTAATTAATTTTAATATTAAAAAAGTAAGCAGTAAGAAATTATATTTTTAACTTTAACTTCCATAAAAAAACACTTTTACTGTGTCCATAACTAAAACTAAAATATAACTTAAGAACTAGTTAGATTGAATTAAATTCAAACTATGTAAACATCTAAACTACAACACTGCAGACTGCTATTAAAGATGCAACACAAAACAACAAATTGAAATTAAGAATTTAGACCATTGATTGTTAAAATGTTATCACACACGCAAACTCTAAAGGTATTAGTCTAAATTCGGAATCCAAGACTATTAGTCCTTTAGTTAGTGTCCTAGTTTTGATGAATCAAATAAACTTTAATATATAAATCCAAAAATAAAAATGAAACGCTAACTCCCTTTAACATTTTAATGGAGGCACTGTTTGGTGAATGACATCATTTCTGTGGTCAAAGACAAAAAAAGTTAACAAAATCTTTTAAAGACTTTGATTTTAATTTTAAAGGTTCAGAAAACAGCAGCACCTCTTATCGGTAAACTTCATATCCCATAACATTCATATCATTTATTAAATCAAATATAGCAGGACATTTCAGCTTTCTGTGCATTTCACAGGCTATGAGGTCATTCTCAGTCTGTCAGTAAAGCTGACGTCAGAACTGTGAGTCGGATTTTGTTTGTAATGGAATTCCTTCCTCTCTGCCTTCTGGATCACCTGTAGAGAAGGATGTATGCGTGTTAGAGAGACAGAGGTCATGTCAAGAGAGACGAACAGGATTCAATCCACCTCACCATTCCGTGCCTGCTTGCGTGTTGCTTCTTCGGCTCGTTCTCTCTGCCCTCTCCTCATCCAGCGTTGTAAAACTGGCCAGGAAATAGATCGCTTACGGCTTAACATGTTCTCTACAAAAGTGATAAAACAAAGAGTGAATTGTGTAATACACAAAAAGGGCTCTTTTTTTTAACAACAAAATAAATAGTTCCCTGCAGGCTGGGGAATAAATCTTGTGATAAACACTGGCCTCAGTACCAAAATAGAAAAGTGCACAAGCCCATTGTTTCCATGTCTCATAAACGACAAGTCAAATGATCCAACAAAATGGCCCAAAGTGTTATTATAACCACTATTAGACAACATTATAACCTTCTCTATAGATATGATTAAGTAAACTATATAAACACTTACATGTTATAGATTAGTGTTAGTGATTTTTGAGTTTGTCTGAGGTTTATTCTGTATTTATTTTCAAACTTCACCACAACAGTAGAGCTTCGTCACAGAGTTCAGGCTCCAGTTACAAGGTCCCTTTCACACTTATGGCCAACAGACCTTTATGCGGACAACCCTAAACCCCACCCCCCGCCAAGCAGTGCCGCCAGAGATCCATTAAAGATTAAAGATTAAAGAGATCTTTATTGTCAACTGTTGTATGAACAATGAAAATCAGTTTAGCAGCTCTCTGATCAGCAGGAATTATAAAAAGTGCACAAAAGACAACTAAGGTAACTACACTTAGCTACATATGTGCATATACCTACATACACATATACAAACAAATATCTTACATATGCAAATACATATACATCTATCCACATACAGTATACTCACATACACAGAAGGGTAGGTAGAGCTTTTTAATCATAAGATGCATTGTGCTAAAATGTTTATGTACAAGACATGCTCTAAACATGAGTAATGCACTTAAACATGAGTATTGCACATAAAGAGTAATATTGCACTGTCCAGGAAGATGGTCTGAATGATGGTTGTTCAGTCAGTGTATGTGAAGGTGGTGGTTGGGTTGCACATTAACAGCTTGTTAGTAAAATCTGTTTTTGAGTCTTTTTGTTTTTAGTGTCCTGTACCTTTTTACGGAGGGGGGGGTGTCCAGGGTGTGTGGGGTCCCTGATAATTCCACTGGCTCTCCTCCAAAGTATGCCAGTGTAAATATCAATGAGGAGGGGGTAGTGTAGTGCCAGTTACCTGCTCTGCCGTCCTCACCACCCGCTGCAGGGCCTTCCTGTCCTCTGCAGTACAGCTGTTAAACCACACTGTACAGCAGTAGGTCAGGAGGCTTTTGAGCTCTGGCGGAGCAGTAAAAGTTTGTCAGTAGGGGTCAGAGTAAGCGGGCTTGTCGAAGCTTTCTGAGGAAGTGGTGAGGTGAGAGATGTTTGTGGTCCAGGTGAAGTCAGCAGAGATGTGGACACCAAGAAACTTGAAGCACTCCACCCTCTCTACCTCCTCTCCATCAATATAGAGGGCAGAGTGCTCAGTTTGTTTAGATCTCAAGCAAATCCTAATCCTACAAGCAAAACAATAGTAATATACACAATGGCTTCTCTTTAGCACATGACACAATGACCACCAAGAAAATGCTACAGTGTGTAACATTAAAATATATTACTGTCATAATATATATCCTAATGATTAACTTGATTTATTGATGTAATGTATACTGATTACCTTTTCAATATTTACTTAATGAGAAATGTTTAATCCTGATCACACCTATTTCGTTGATTTACATTACAGCCTGCCTGGTGGTTGTCCAAAATACAAACTGCTGGTTACGTTCCGACAAAAATATAAAGCTGAACTAAAGCTGAACCATTTGTTTAGAGGTGCTCGTAAACTGAGTGGTCTGGGAGTCTTAAATATCAGTGCGCTGATACGAGTGATACATTAAATTAGTTTTAACTCTGGACTCCAAAGCCATTTAAACAGACATAAATCTATAACCATTGAAAGCAAATTATTTTAGATCTGCAGTGTATAATATGGCCTAAGCTGTACTTAGTTGTACTAGCAAACTTTGAGTGGTTAGGGAGGGTCTTGAGAGGTAAACATTATACGTTTATGTGTTTATTTACACATGTGGCTTACCAGAGAACAATCTACGCATGAATCTATTAAAACACTGCAAACTTAAACATCATGTTACTTTTTAAATTTATTATTGATCAGGAAAATCACCACATGTGTATTACCTACAACCCGGGATACAAACTCATCCTTTGTTTGAAAAGCAAAGCCACCAAAGAAATGTACTGTATATATCTACCTGCTAGTATATATACTTTTATTTTCTTTGCACTGAACAGCAAAAGCTTAAACTATGTATTTTTTACTTACCTAAGAGCAAACAGCCTTATGTTTGTGGTTTACATGTGTGTTCATTCAGCTGTATTTGGCCTGGTACATGGTCTAATTTATCCTACACACTTATCCACCTGGGTTTTTGGCTTAAAATAAAGATGAATCAAGCTTCCTGTAGCCTTTCAGGATACATTTTGTCAGCACTGCACATTCCCCAAATGCAAACACAAACCATTTTAGCAGTAACAATAAACTAAAGTAAAAGTAAAATCTCTTATGGTATATCAGGCACACTTTCTTTATTATTTTTAGCATTATTTGAGCATTCACAGCACAGATAGAAGCTGGAGACTATTGTGCAGAGGGCAGGCTAAACCTCACAGCTTCAGTCAAATTTTTCAGAATTCGCACAGAACCCAGTAGTGCAGCTTATTAAAGGACTTCTATCTTTGGGTTTATCCTCTCAAGATTTTTGGCAAGATTTTGGGTGACCATGCCAAGTGGACCAATAACCACGGCCAGCAGCTCTTGGTACTTCTGAACCTTCTGATACAATCATCTCTAGCGATAAAAGACATAAGGCGTTTTTTTCTCTCCTGTGTTAAATTAACATTATACATTGTTTATTAAGGTGCCGATGAGCACTCTGGATATTAATTTGTCACCGGATGATTTTACTGTATATTCGGTCTACAGGCCTGAATTTCTTGATGTATTCGGATGTTAAAATCCCACTGTAGCTTCATGCCTTTACCTTCAATGACTTCTTCTAATTTGTGGTCATACTATTTTTCAGTGACATTCAACCCATGCAATCTAGCAATTGCCCAATGCACAACTCTAGCTACATAATCATGTCAAATCTTGTACTCGACCTGTGACAACTTACTGCACTTGCATAATAAGTGGTTTCTGCTCTTATCCTACTCGCCACATATTCTATAAGTTGGGGATATGCTCACTTTTCGATTTGTGTTTTCATTACATCGATTGTAAGCTCCTAGTCTTGGGTTGCTTTTATGAATCCTTCTGTTTCCTTTCCGTTCCACCCTTTTTCAAGCAGTCCCATGACAACTCATGCGTTTTAACTCTTTGAAGTATCTAAAAGTACTAACTTCTTCCTTCCTCAGTAGAACCTTGTTCCTTACAGCCTATGGCTCCTCACTTCTCTGCATGTAATATGTTAGACTTATTTCTTCTTCCTTTGCATAATCCTCGATTCCAATTAGCCCACATCTTGGTCGGTACAAGAGGTCAACATCTGTAGACCGGAGCAGCATTCCAGTCATTGTCATTTGCTTTCCTGTCTTCCTGTGCATACTCTCAAGTTGGGCTTTCATCTGTTCAATGATCCCTGCACCATACTTGAGGACTGACACAACCCATGTATTCATAGACTTTATGATATTCCTACCATTTAATTTTGACTTATGTACCCTCATAATCATTCAGAAATATTCATTTATTAGCCCATCTTTCATCTGTGCATGTTGTAGGTCATCATACTAAAGAACACTGAGGTATCTGTATCCATCCATATTATTGAAAAATATTATTAAATTGATGTGCTCAATAAATGATATTCACAATGGGTGCAAATAACACTTATAATAATGTTGATATAATTATAAAGATTCCAAAATATCTTCAAACACTATATCCTCATTAAAATTAAAGGCAATTGAGCATCTGGGGAATAAACTTATTAAAAAAAATGTTTTTTGGGTTAACCACAGACAGTCTGGCTAAAGCTAGCATGTAGTGCTAGCAAATCACACATGTCTGGACATTTAGGGGTTTTAAGGAGGCATTATATTTAAACTGGGAAAAAAAATGTTTTTAGACATATTTAAACAAAAAAATATAATTTTATTATTTAATTAATATCAAACCAAAAGAAACATGATAATTTACTGTTTTAAATGTAATAATTCAAACTTAATTTAATGTAATGTAATAATTTAATTTAATGTAATGTGTGTTTGCAATCCATGAGTTAGCACAGCCTGAACCAACCAGGGGTCAGTGGGCAAAGTTCACAGCACTCAGTACCGAGTGTGTCCACCATCTGCATCATGTAAAGCGGTACATCTCCGACGCATAGAGTTAACGAGATGATCAATAGTGGCCTGTGGAATGTTGTCCCATTCCTCCTGCAGCACGACTCGGAGCTGTTGTCTCACCCGCTGACCAGAATCTCCCAAAAACCCTTTTCAACAAGCTGATGGTGGAATAATGCACATTCAAGTGTGTTGACACTGCTGTCACAGACATCCCAGCATTCAATGTTATGCATCATGCCACTCATGGGTGGAATAACTCAGTGATTACATGATCTCGTGGGGATGTGGTGTGAGAAGTGGGTAACCAGAATTCAAAAGAACAAATCATTCAGTACACCAATTAATACTATTTATGAGCATAGTTTATTACAGATCAATTTAACTCAGTATTTTTGGTTTGTACGTTTCTATTTTTGTTTAGTATATTGATCTATATTCAAAATATTAAAGATTATTTTCTAGCCTGAAAAATCTTAAAAACTACATTCGGTGACACAACAATAGTTGTACAAAGTAAACGTTAAGTATTTGTTTTTCTGCCATTTGCCACATGTAGAAATGCATTCTGGGATTCTTGAGTAATAAGTACACACAATGTCACCTGATGCATGCTTGATACTCTAAAACACTTCCAGTATTTGATCTGTACATAGCTAAATGGACACTTTTGAATTGTAACAGTATTTGGTCTCTGACTTATCAGATTTCTTGATATTTCACAGATTCATGAGAACTTAAATACAGAGAAGAATGGACTTTGCGAAATGCCCTAGAAGTTTAGAGACATGAAGAGGTCAAACCTCCTTTACTGGGGCTCACAGTCACTAAGGCCACACCACCCCTTTTACTAAAAACGGGTACCAAAGCCTCCTACATAATGATTGATGCACAGTAGCCATGCATTTCTTTCAACACAATAGGCACCAAGGCCATATGCACGCATGGTACGTACGCATGTATGTATACACAGCAAGTATGGTACTCGACTTCAAAGTTTCTCAATCTTCAGACAAATCAGCCTTTAAATCAGTGCAGTAGCAGCAATGTATTAAAGCTAACAGAAGGGGACACTGCAGTAGTATGCTTTCAAAAAAATATCACTTGGGACCTTATTCCTCCCACGTGACGATATGTACACTACAGGATAAAATGCTACTTAACCTGGGCGCTGAGAGATGTTCACAGCTTTGCAGACATTCCTCTTGATGTTCTTTACACCTTGTGCTGTATTAGGAATAAAATGGCCCGTCCAAATAGAATCATGTGGATGTTTTATGAACACAGATCTCAGTGTTTCCTCCAAAATGGTTACAGACTCTTGAGTCTCTGAGCTTTCAGCATCAGCTCGAACAAGGCCCAGTAATGCTTGGCGAGCTCCATGATTTTTCTTTACTCGAGCCTTTACATCCTTTAAGATCTCCTTCATCAACACATGGTTTGCCTGGGGATAGCAACAAGGAAAGACAAATACACAAAAATATGTTCGCAATGTATGATATTTAGTTCAGGTATGGTTGTAAACTGCTGCAGCTCATTAAACTATATTTTATACTTTCAAAAGTAATTAAGCACTTAATAATTTACCAACTTAAATAAGGTAAATTTAAATGATAGGAAATAAAAATACGATATTTAATACGTTGGTGTAGATTCTCAATCATCCAGGTCATGGTAATCCTAAAAAGCATGAGTCGAGGCAACTGGACTTCTTTTTGTGGTTTTTCAAAGACGTTGCGCTTTCAATCCAAAAGGCTTCATCAGTTAGAAATTCTGGTGGAGAGTTCCAGCCTTATATAGGCTGAGCAAAAACTCTCAAGTCAAGTGTGAATCACCGTCCACCATCCATTCCATCGCTCGTTGGGGTCCTTTGTCCACTCTTTCAAACCATCTCTCTTCCCTGTGGACAGCAATGTTCAGATTCTGGACAGGGAAGAGATGGTTTGAAAGAGGAGTAAAAGAAGCCGTCTCTGTGAAGAAGGAAAAACCATCATTAAACCGAGGGGGCGGTTTGAGGTTTCACCTTTCAAGCATTTACAGAGCAGCTCTGGATCTCCTACCCAAGAGGTGTCACTCCACTTTACACCTTGATTCAGGCGACCAAACGACCCCATATGCAGAACAGGTAAACAACCGTAGAGGACAAAGGACCCAGAGGAGCGATGGAATGGACAGTGATTTGCACTTGACTTGAGAGTTTTTGCTCAGCCTATATAAGGCTGGAACTTTCCACCAGAACTTCTAACTGATGAAGCTTTTTCGATTGAAAGCGAAACGTCTTCAAAAAACCACAAAAAGAAGTCCAGTTGCCTCGACTCAAGCTTTTTAGCATTACGGTATTTAATATAATTTAAAACTGTCTAACTGTCTAACCTGTAAAAAATAGCGATTGTGACATGAGTGGTTATTTATAGGTTCTCTGTGATTAGTATGTACTATACAGATATGGCACAATATATCAGTTAACTACTTCAGAAAAATCACCAATTATTCCCCTCAGGCACGGTGGATATTGAGGTGAACTACGGTATTTTGCAATTACGTCAATGCAACCTTTCAAATCGCAATACCAGTTTTTCAGGTGATGCACTGACATTGTCACCATTGCTTACATGTTTCTATATTTCTAAAAATAACTTGGTAATAAGGTAAGTGTGGTACTTCTGTAATAATTCACATGTAATCCATTTCTACATTTGACTGCTTAATTTGCATATTTGGTTTAATTTGAATATTTTTAATTTAATTTAATGTGTATTAATTTTCAAAATTCAAAGACATTGGAACAATTTAAATTTTGGAAAAAAAACACCAGCAAAATTTAGTTCAAATTTAAAGAATAGACCACAGGGGTCCAGACGCTCCTCATATGGGAGCTCAGCTTTTAGGCAGTGCCATATATCTCATTCATCTTCTGAACCGCTTATTCCTACTTAGGGTCGCGGGGAGGCTGGCGCCCATCTCAGCCGACTCTGGGCG
>JAOUQZ010043595.1:0-12806 GCA_028564935.1 Neosilurus hyrtlii | reverse complement strand
CACACACACACACACACACACACACACACACACACACACACACACACACACACACACACACACACACACATGGCTGAAAATCTCACTGGAGCTCAACCCAAATAGAGCGCAACACATTTAGTGTTTTGGGGACGTTTGCTGCGACCTCCTAATCCGGTTTGTTTGAACCATATTTACGTCCTCAGGGAAAGGTTTCTACAATTACTTTATTTTTCTATCCTTCCTTCTTCGGCAGTGTGCCTTGCCTTCGGAAAGCTCTCTCATCTGCGCTGCCAGAAGACCACAACGGGAACGACAGAGCGGCAAATGAAAAGAGGGCTCGCACTGCATTACTGTAATGGGATTGGTTCCAGCAGGGACTCAGAGCCGTGGACATTACACACTCAACTCGCTCACAAATCCGCCAGAGGAACTCCCACCGACTCGCGCCAAGTTGGCTCGGTATGGTTAGGCTATCTCTGAGATGTTTTAACATCCTTAAAGATTGAGGAACATGATGTAATGATTTATACAGAAGTGAAGTATGTAAATGAGGGCTGGGGGAGTAGTCAGTGTAAAGGGACGGCGAGTCTATGGGACTCTCGTGGTTGCACAGGGTTAATTTCATAGCTGTTTCTTTACACCAAGCTCTATTTAAGTACGATCTGTTTGTGCATATGAGGACATATAAAATAACAATCGTGGTAGAACATCTGCTAGTGTGGTGGACTGTGAGCTGATAAGACAGTATGCCGGTACGTACTCGTTCTTAAAGCCTTTGTAGCACCGCAGGTAAACAACAGGAAAAAATTGGGTACATTTCTAGGACAGTTGTGGGTGTGTCATCTATAACGCAACTGCTGTGCGACGTAAAATTTCGGAGCCATAATTGCACTTCACATCAGTGAAGTGTCATCACACAGCGTTCGCTCATGGAACGCCCACTCAGAACTTTTGTGAGATTTCGGCGATATCTCTTGTGTTGTGTATTATTTATTTTATATTTTCATCAATAAGCCACTAAGGGACCTGGGAATCTATTAAAAGTGTAAAGGAAAAAAGGAAAGTAGTGAGAACGAACGATAGAGGTGAAGAAAGAAATCATAGGAAAGTATGAAAATGTTATTGGTGTCTGGTGAAGGAGACTTTCTTCCTTATTTAAAACTCTATTCTTTATTCAGGTGATTCAGGTAATGAATTGTGTTTTCTTATTTAAATCTTCAGTCTCCTTTCAGTTGGTGTGTCGTATTATAATACGATGGTGGAGTGAGGAGGAGGTCAGGAATGGATTAATCCAGTACACATTGTTTTTTAAGGGAAAATATATTTCGGTTTACGAACAAATCAGTGTTAAGAACAAACGAACTGAGGTTCCACTGTAATAATCTTAGTCATGGAGTTTTTAACATGTTCAGAATTTTTCCTGTCTGGTAGCTAATTTGCAACGTAAGGTCTGTTTCCTAGTTCTGATGTACAGTGCTGTGACGTCCTACGGCTGTGTTACGTCGGTGTACGAGTTTCATGCGCTTTCTGAGTCATCTGATGTGTTCAGAGTTGAATGGTTTTCTCACAATAGTTCCATGATTGCTCCTTCAGTTCACAATATCATACTTTCATTTTGTCTTCCAACAATCAAGTCACTTTTGAATGAACATCACAGGATTCGATTACAGACCTGAACTATTTTCCCCAAGTCAGACGTACAACACATTTTATTTGTGAACGCCACATTCAAATCGCTCTCACCCGACCCTACCTCAGTCCCTTCTGTCGTAGCTCCACTAACTTCATACGGCAAAAACAATTGCAGGTTGTTTGTGAAAGGGGCTTGAAACACATGGCAGGAGAGAAAACCAAAACATAACATGAAGTGAACGCAGTGGTATTCACACTAGTCTCTCGTCTCGAAAAAAATAAACATCACATCCACCTTACAGGTAATTATATTATTATCACCGAGTCTCCACAAGAGCACGCTTCATAAATATCCATTATTATCCTCTGCTGTATTAGCATATTTTTCATTAGCCACCTACCATCCACCACTATCAACCATGGGGGGAAAATAAACACATTCCCTGATACACAGCGCCCTGCAGAAAACTACTCAACTTAACTGACTGTAAAAAAAATCTCATTTAATTTAGTACTTTCAGCAGCATGTAGGTTTAGGGTCAGGATCACGGTGCCGTCAGTTTATTAAGTTATGGTAAATTAACACTTATAACAGCAAATATTATCAAAATGGAACTTCACAGTAAGTTTAGGTTCTTAATGAAGGAGCTACATGTGAAAAATATCTCTGAGACGATGTGAGAAAGAGGATCAGGGCGGAGTAGGAACTATAGAAATGGGTTGCGTCCGTCCACCTGATTTGTTAGTACAATAATTTTAGATAGAAATGACATACAATCACCAGATTTGGTGTCTGGGTCCCCCTCAGGGTGAGATTGTGTATGGCTCACCTTGGCATTGTTTCAAGGTCACAGATCACTTTTTGGACAACCAGCTTGTTTAGTGCGATAACTTTGGACTGAAATGCTATAAGATCATGTCACAGGGAATCTTACAGCTTAGAAAATGAATGAATGAATGGATGAATAATAATAATAATAATAATAATAATAATAATAATAATAATAATAATAATAATAATGATGGAAATCTGGAATCTTTGCTCAAGTTATCAGTGGAGTTCACTGGTGTGATTGTTTCGTGGTTACTTATGTTTTGGGAGCATGCCAACTGTAATTTTTTTTTTTATTATCCCACTGACCCACTGCCCTTTTGACCACGCAAATCTTTTAAAACATTCTTTAAATTAAAATATTTGTGAACTTCTTCCTTGGGGAGATAATACCGCATGATATGAAAGAAAAGTTTGAGGGATGTTCACATTTTTAAACCTTTTTCATGAGTCGTCTTGTACTAATCTTATGTTTCATTCAGTTAAATGCTTCCTATATGTATATATAGACATGGATATCCCTGGGTCCAAACTGCAATGGGAAAAAAATCTCACTCAATCGAGGCTCAATGCGATTTTTTGGAAGCCAATGGGGAAAAAATATCGCCACCATATGATTCAATAGGATTTCTTATAATTCGGTGAGAAAAATTTTGTCGTTTTTCTTTTTATTCTGATAAATCAATTTTATACCAATATTTCATCTATGCATGCGTGTGTGTGTGTGTTGTGTGTGTGTGTGTGTGTGTACACTGTAAATACATACATGTATATATGCATACACTGTAAAAATACATACAGCCAAACCTGAAATTATTCATACCCCTGGCAAATGTTGACTTAAAGTTACTTTTATTCCACCAGCAAGTTTTTTTGGACCGGAAATGACACACACTTCTCCCAGAAGCTGCAGGTCCTCAGTGAGCTCCTTTATCTCAGCCATGACTGTCCACAAACCATATGCAGAGAGCTGTTGTTTTTGACCTGTTGAGTTGATTAAACAGCTGTTCCCAGTGAATCAGGGTAGTTAGGATGCTTTAGAACAGCTTGGACTATTTGGAGAGGTACTGAACGTGTGCATTTTCCCACAGACTGTGACAGTTTGAAAAGGGTATTAATCATTTTGGACACGCCACTTGTTGTTCAAATGTAAATAAAAGCTGAGAAATCATTTTTTCCACAATGATGCCTCTTGTACATCGTCTTATTATCTATTGGCAGAAGCGTGTGTCATTTCCGGTCCAAAAAAACCTTGCTGGTTAAATAAAAGTAACTTTAAGTCAAAATTTAAAAAGGGGTATGAATAATTTCAGGCTTGACTGTACACACGCACACACACACACACATACACACACAGGGTATGTGGGAAAAGCTTTATCGTGGTTTTCGTGGTTGCCCACTCATCAGGGGATTTATGTATATAAATATATACAGTAAACATATATTTTATAATACATGTATATACCCACTGCAATGTCAGCAGCATTTAATAACCTGTATTGCGAATGTTTAACAGTGCTGACATGTATGCACAGTTCTCTCTTACACACAAACACAACACACACACACACACACACACACACACACACACACACACACTATCAAATCACTATCATTTTGTGTGAGTGAAAGAAAATGGGACAAAATGACACGCTTCTATTACACAAACTGAAACCCTGTGTAGATCAAAGCAAACACACACACACACACACACACACACACACACACACACACACACACGAACACACAAGTGGGTCAAAGTCTGGGTCATGGGTTCACACCTGAGATGAACACCACAGGTGTATAATGTTGTTCAGATGTTAAATGATGACATTAATGATGGACATTGAAAGGTTACTTTCTTCGACTTTCGCAGTTTCATTCGTGTTACACGTTTTCATTTACATTAAATTTTCATTTAGAAAAAAATACAACGTGAACTTCATATTCAAATATGATGTGAAAACTCGCTTTCTCACTTTCTCTCTCCCTCTCCTTTCCTCGTCCTGTTTCACTCTCTCTCTCTTTCTGTCTCACTTTCTCATTCTCTCTCCTACTTTATCACTTTCTCTCTTTTTCCCCTCTTTCTTTCTTTGTCCCTATCTCTCTCTTCCCTCTTTCTTGCTCCTTCTCTCACTCTAGTTGTTTCACTTTCTTGTCCCTTCCCTCTTTCTCTTCCTCTCTCTCTCTCACACCCTTTCTTCCCCTATCTCTTTCTATCTCTCTCCGTCTCTCTCTCTTTCTGCTTTGAATAAACCTCTTCAAAAATATGGAAAAAAAAATAAATATATATTAAATATCAATAAAACCTGAATGTAGCCTACTGCATGTTTTAGGAAAACGAGATGGTGTGAATGGTTAAAAAGTTAGGCTGTAATTTCGGAGACTTTTTATTTAAAACATGTACAAAGCTTTAAAGTAAATAAATAAACAGCGTGTATTCATCTGTGTGATGAGGAGTAATCTCAGCAGCGAAGCCTGAAGCCTGTTCTACTTCGACAGCGTTTTCCAGGCCGCACCGTACATGAATGAGACGAAGGTCTTTACACTCTGTGAGGGCAAACAGTGTGTTTTTGCCAACACCAACACTAAAAAGAGGCAGGCTGAGAGATAGGCAGGCACGGCTGAGTTCTGTGTGGAGGGGAAAATAAAAACGATGGAGGATGTTGAAAGAGAGCAGAGAGCGCGATTTGGTGTTTAAACATTTAACAGGCTGTCAGGTACGCTGATGGACCTTCATGAAGTTTATATGCAAACACAAAACACCCGCATTGGTAAAAATTTATAGTAAAAGTATTTCAGTAAAAGCTGCGGTTGACTGTTTAGCATTGTTATGATGTTTGTGCATTCATCACGGTCCAAGCTGGAACAGTCTGATAACCGTACGGAGCGGTATGACCACTTTCAGTAGCTTTAGTAACTTCACATCAGCAGTGTCAGGATTTAATTAGAAAAACTGGATTGTTTTCAAAAGCAGCATGTGTGCATACTTCTGTTGTGTACAGCTTCATGTAAAAATCATAGCAATCACTTTCTCTAATGTTTCTGTGATATCATGTTACATAAAATACTAACAATACCGAATAATTCTTTTTACAATACTCTTCTTATAATAATAATAATAATGATAATAATAATGAAAATAATTATAATAATGAAAATAATTATTGTAATATAATAATGAGAATAATAATAATAATAACAATGATAATGATAATAATGATTATAATACTAACACTTATAATGAAAATAACAATAATAATGATAATAACAATAATGATAATAATAAAAATAATACCACTAATAATGATAATAATAAAAATGATAATATCAATAATAATAACGACAACAATAATAATAATAATAATAACAATAATAATTAAAATGATAATAATGATAATAGTAATAATAATAATAATAATAATAAATGTAATGATAAAAGTGATAATAATAATAACAATAACAACAATAATGATAATAATGAGAATAATAATAATAATATTGAAAACTTATTATAATATAGTAATGAGAATAATAATAATAATAATAATAATGATGATAATAATAATGATAACAATAATATTAATGAGAATAATAATAATGATAATAATGAAAACTTATTATAATATAGTAATGGGATTCATAATAATAATAATATTAATGATGATAATAATAATATTAATGAGAATAATAATAATGATAATAATAATAAAACTTATTATTATAATAACAATGATAATAATATTGATAATAATAATAATAATAATAAAGATAATAATATTAATAATAATAATAATGAGAATGATAATTACAATGATAATTACAATGATAATACTTACCACTATAATAATAATAAAAAACAAAAAATAAATAATAATAATAATAAAAAAAAATAATTACTATAATAATAATAATAAACAAAAAATAAATAATAATTATAACGTGATGGCCTGGCAAGCTGTCCAGGGTGTTTTCCACTCTAGCTGAATCGGCTGAGATGGGTGCCAGCCTTCCTGCAACCCTAATGGGGACCCTAATGGGAACCCTAATCGGGGAATGGGGTTATATTAGTTTTTTCATCAACAGGCTGCCATATTGTGCTTCAACCTTTTTTATTTAAAGGTAAATATTTAATGTTCACTTTATTTACTAAGTTTTTCCAAAATTTAATTGCGGCAAAATCAAATTGTGATCCCAGTAACATGACTCAAATCAAACTGTGAACTGGGTAAATCACTGCCAGGACACTCACCATTTTCCTTCTCTCTCTCTCTCTCTCTCTCTCTCTCTCTCTCTCTCTCTCTCTCTCTCTCTCTTTCTTAAACCTTCTGTCTCTTACAGTAATAGAGACGAGGCTTATTCAGGCTCATTTCCAGGCAGAAGTCAGCATTCGCTGTCAGGAAGAAAATGATCGTCTAAAACATTTCACAAATCTGCTAATTAAACCGATGGAACACAGAATGTGTGTGGATGGAAATTCATTAAAAACTATGTATGAGTGAACTGGCTCAAGAGGGAATAATGCAACTACGCCAATATTCAGAATACTAAATAATATGCAAGACAGAGAAGGGATAGAGAGAAGGGGTAGACAGAGAGATTGAGGGTGGGATCGAGAGAGAGAGAGAGAGCGAGAGAGAGTAAAGTGGTGCTTAGTTCAGGAAAATGTTTAGAAATTTTCTGGATTGTTCTAAATAATAGAGTAATTTATGAGAAATAAAATGTATAAATCTGTGTTATCCAACATTATTAGGTTTTATGGCATGAAGATCTGGTGAAGATCTTTTAACACTAAGGTACGCTAGTCTTACACTGGTATGATCTACCAAGATATACTGGATATTCCAGGCTGTTTCCATCAAACACCCAACCACCCATTTTGAACATTTTTTCCTCCGAGATGGGGATGTGCTGTCTGTTTTTTTTCAGCATCCTTTACGGCCAGCCTCTAAAAGGCACGCTCGAGGGATGAGGAACTGACAGCAGTGAGTGAGCGATGTAATGTGGCCCGTTCTGGCAGGCGCTGGTAAGCAAAAATTCATTTTCTGTGTCAGTACTTGGATAGGAGTCAAAGAAAAAAGCTGAAGCGAGATCGGTGGAGAGAGGTAGAGAGAGATAGAGAGAGAGAGAGAGAGAGAGAGACAGTACTCAAGCTCTCCCCTCAGATGGTCTCTAATGCCATTTTCACACTTGACCCAAATACATGAGTGCTCACTCAGGACGGATTTCTGGGCTCATTCAGGGGCCGAGGGTCATAATCGCAGGTTTGTTTGCACGTCGAATTCCTTCTAAACCACAGACTGAACAATATTTTGTGCACTCAGGTTTGCAAAAATTGCAGGCAATAGGTTCATCCATGCTTTTTCTGCTGTTATTATCGTCCCTTGGGTACGAACATTCAAGAAGTGAAAACAGAAATTTCTGAAAGCCCTTCTTGTTTTATGTAAGACATCTGCAAGCAGGCATGGGATGTACAGTTTTATCAATAATGTTCTCGCTCTCCTCTGATGGCTATAACAACCCCTATCCTGAAACCGGAAACAATAAGAAACCTGCTATGCTGAACCAATCACATCATCTGGATTGTTTCCGCACCTGATACAGACCACACCCTGGCTCAGCAGAAGTGAACTGAAAAGTGAAAGGATCATGAACTGAAACAGCTTTTATAGCTTTTACTACATGTTCTAAGCACTGGCTAAAGGAAAGAACACACACACACACACATATATGTAACTCTTAGCATTTATAAATTACGCCTTGACGACAATGAAGAACATCAGCCGGGAATGATGGGGCACATGATCTTGACCCTGGTCCTCATACTGCTAAGTTGAACGTTTTGTTATACATTTTGTGGAGAAAGACCACGCCTGAAGCTACGCCTCCGTCTCTACTTCATCTGCTAATGACAAAGTGTTTGCCCCTCCCACCTCCTTTATTATTTAAAACCTCAAACTCTAAATGTGCCATGAATTACAGCATGAGTTCTCCATGTTCTCCATAGTATAAATCTCTCTATTGAATAATTAGAATTTTTGCTTTGGACAATGGTTAAATTGAAATTCACAATTTTAAATATTTTTATACGCATAGGAGTTTTAACCTCATTGTCTGTGTCAAACCTGCCTAGTGCTCATTTTGTGATAGGTTTCCAGTTGACCACCGTTCAACAAGGAAAAACCCCGCCCATCGCACACTAAGGAATTATTAAAAAAGAAAGGCAGTGTGCATCAACAGGGATTCCGTCTCAAAAACTGTCAGTGGCTCTTCTGTAATTCTGTAGTTTAGTTTTAAAATGATTTAAATTAAAACAAGACTTAAAATCCAATGTAACTAAAGACATTAGTACAATAAACTTATCGTAGTGCCTCAAACACGCGCACTCAGCCGAGTACTAACTCTGTAGCTAATAAAGAAAGGTTAAAAAAAATTTGAATCCAGATATTAGCGTTCTTTTCACATCGCACCCCATACAATAAAAAGAAACAAGGTGAAAAGAAATTACAGATGTGATGGTAGTTAATATATGTTGGCGTCTTTTCTGTTTTCATAGAATGAAAATAAAATTAATTTGAACCATTTCCTTGCTTACAAAAAAAAACAGAAATGTAAATCGATTGCAGGTTGAAAAAAATCTAATTATATTTTTATGCCATGTCGCCAGCCCGTGATTTTCACAAGCACTTATATTCAGAAAAATATACTTCCTGTATGACAACCGCTTCACTTTAGAACGCCCCGTCCCACAAACACACACATTTATTTTCCCCAGGCATCTGTACTTCTTTACGATCTGTAGTGTCTGGTTTTCTGTTTTTGTTTGCCTTCATCTTTTAATATTTTTTCTCTGTTTGAACTTTGCTAAGATGATGTACACTCAGTAACTGTACTATATAAATCAGGGCAACACATCTTGACAGAAAGTAATCTGTAGCAGCATTTTAAGAAAAAAGTAAAACGATTTCAATAATTTTTTTAACCAAACTACAACTATAAAGAATATCATTTTGTAATATAGATATTTTATAAAAGAAATCCCTCCCTGATACCCAGGATCGATGAGCTGCTTTAATATTGCAGTATGTTTAGTACAACTCATTTCTTATATATTTTCAAGCTCATGGAGATTTTAAGTAAAAGCTTATACTTTAAATATTTCTTTTCTTTAGAAGACTGAACACAGCCTCATGGAGCCCAGAGTGAAGAAAAACCACCACAAAGAGCCCAGCATGTCAAACTCTTCTTGAAAATCCTTCTGAAGCACTTCAACAGCTTGAAAAATATATATGTTACACTTTTCCAGTCACTCAATAAATCCTGATGGTTTAAATTTTAGAAATAAATACAGGAACAATATTTTAATTTAGCAAATATGTTACTAAAGGAGGCGTCCAGGTTTATTTATTTTATTAATATTATTATTGTTTTTTTGAGTTGTTTGAGGACTGACAGAGTGCATGTTGCATTGTAAAAGCTAAGCATACGAAACATTACAGAGAAAATGTACGCTATATCTGTCACCTCCACCACCCCTGCGCTTAAAAAATACACATAGTACATGTATTAAATTTCCACAAATGTTGCAAAACGAGGCTCTGATGTGGAGTGGTCTCTTCTCAAACAGTCCGCACATGTCGTGAGAAAGTCGCAAAGTCGTAATAATCTAACTATTGTAAATTATTATTTTTTCATTGGCAAAGAAAAAAGACAAGTTGGAGACTTCCATGTGGAAAGTTTGAGACTTGCTGGCATCCGCCATATTTTATCATCATTCATATCATATCATTATTATTCGCATTTTGTTCATGCTGATAACACGTGAATGAAAAGCAAAAAGTGAACAAAAATCGTACAAAACGTGACTGATTTACTAAAGGAGATTTGATTTTTCTTGCGAGACAAATTCAAATTACTTGCAAATTGTTGCGCGACCTTCTCACGACTTTCATGTGATATATGTATTTATTTACGTTTTAGCCACAAAATATTCGCTTGCATGTGAAAAAACAAAAAAACCCCTAATTACTGTGTTCATGGTTGTAACAATCTGGTTATTTCTAAAAGAAAATTTATATTTATGCTAAATCCTGATGCTGATAATACCCAATCCTGATAATGACGATATTGGCAGACGGTACAAATGGTCATATCATAATTACGTCAATTTATTGATATGTCGCTCAGCCCTAGTTTACATTCACGAAAATTCACTTTTTACCATATGAATCAATCCAATACCACAAGTACCACAGCAGCTAGTGTTCCTATATTCGTTCTTCATTTGTACACCAGTCGCTTCAACAACATTCTTTAAACGTCATTCCTGAACTTCTCGAAGCGACAGATGTTTATTATTTCTGCACAACTCTGAAGGTTAATCATGTGTGCATATTTACACTGCATTCATTTTTAAACTGAAAAAATAATTGATTCTCTCTCCGGTGTACATCTGAATCAGATTATTACAGATTACTACGCTGCATGGAGCACGATGTATATGTGATATAGAAGTGATCTGCTGAATCAGCATTCTGTACTCTGTACTCTGTGTGTGTGTGTGTGTGTGTGTGTGTGTGTGTGTGTGTGTGTGTGTGTGTGTGTGTGTGTGTGTGATGTGATGTGTATGTTGATGAATAAGGAGTTTCTGATTCCAATAAACTCTATAAACTAATAAAATCTAAATAGAGCAAACTACTGCATCGCCCTTTTTTAATTCCCATGTGTTTGAGATAAGCGTATATTTCCCAGATAGCATTGCTCAGCTTTTGCTGAAGAGCAAAGAGTTTTGGAAACCATAGGCTGTGTGTGTGTGTGTGTGTGTGTGTGTGTGTGTTGTGAGTGAGTGTGTGTGTGAGAAAGAGAGAGAGAGAATACGCAGCTGAGTATTAGGATTCACAGCGAATATCTGCTGCTCTACACACTTGGGGAGAATCTCTCTCTCTCTTTCTCTCTCTCTCTCTCTCTCACACACACACACACACACACACAGACAGGCTCAGTCTTTCTCCCGGGGAGCAACATGTTTCAGTAATTCAGTACCTGTCCATATCACATCTGGCTTATCGCCTTCCTCTGGAACATCTTTCCTGTTTATCCCCTTAAACCCCACTTCCTGTTCAATACAAGGTCTAAAAGAACATGAAGTGCGAAGGTAGTCAACACACACACACACACACACACACACACACACACACACACACACGTGTTCAGACAGACGGGGGGTTATCGGGCCAAGCGGCGTGCTTTAATTGAAAAAACTTAATAATCATTTTAATGTTGTCTCTCTGAGTGTTATTAAAGACCTGGCCTGAGAACCCCTTTAAAAATATTTCTTTCATAATTCATCACAACGTCCATTAAATCCTAATAGAGAGAGAGGGAGAGAGAGAGAGAGAGAGAGAGAGAGATGGGGAAGAGATTTAATGAGGAAAAGATGTTGAAAAATAATAAGACATGAAGAAAAAGAGGGTAGAACATGATAGAAAAAAAAGATTAGAAGAGAGAGTAAAAAATAAAAGAGAGAGAGGGGGGGGAGAAGAGAAAAAGAAAATAATGAGAGCAGAAACAAGAAAGGGAGAGCAAGAAAAGAAGGAAAAAGAGACAGAGAGAGAGAAAGAAGTAGATAGGGAATGGGACAGAGAGAAGAATCGAGGAGAGAGTGAGAAATAAAAGAGGTCAATGAGACAGCGTAAGAGACAGAGATAAAGAGACAGTGGTGAAAGACGAGGGGGGTGGGGGGCTGAAGACAGAAGAAACATGGAGGAGACTCAAAGAGAAAGAGATGTCAAAATATAAGAGAAAGGGGAGAGATAATGGGGAGAGAGATGGAGAAATAGGCAGGACAAAGAGAAAAAAGAGAGATTAAGATATTGCAGATGGTCTGAGAGGCAGAGAGAGATGAAAGAGAAAATAAAATGAGACAGACATCACGAGAGAGAAGGAGAGAGGGAGAGGAAGATGATACAGGGAAGAGACTGCTGGAGGAGGGAGAGATGAGAGAGCACTGAAGAAAAACAGATAGAGGCAGGAATAGAAACTGAGAGATGAATAGAGAAATTTGGGACAGACAGCAAGAGGGATAGAGAGATGTAAGGAGGAAGAGAGAGAGAAGAGATATATAGACAAAATAAAGAAGAAAAAGTGACATAAGGAGAAAAAACCATACACTCTACTCTCCATACACATCTCCCCTCCTCGCCACAACTTATTTCCTACACTCTATATACTCCCTACTCCGTATATCCTACAGCCTGTACCACACTCTCTATACCCTACACTCGACAATATATACCCTGCACCACACTCTCTATACCCTACACTCTACAATATATACCCTGCACCACACTCTCTATACCCT
>JAOUQZ010043594.1:0-12808 GCA_028564935.1 Neosilurus hyrtlii | reverse complement strand
CACAGGGAGAACATGCAAACTCCACACAGAAACGCCCCGAGCCCAGGAATCGAACCCAGGACCTTCTTGCTGTGAGGCGGACGTGCTAACCACTACGCCACCGTGCCGCCCATATTTGTTTTCTAAGTTATGCAATTTAGTTCTTGTGGGATTGTTGGTGTTGTAGTTCTTCTGGAATTGTTAAATATTTCCTATATACTGTACTTCTCAAACACAGTCTTGTTGGGTTCAGTGTCGTCAGAACTACATTCCGTCCTTTTAGTTGTTGTTGAGGACACTGACGGTATCATGGTCTCTGTTGAATGTCAAGACACGCCAGTCCACAACCTGATTGCCTCTGCTAGGAATGAGATCGAGCCAGATGTGCCACGGTCTATAGTCCAGCCATATGACTTCTGACCTCTAGTTCTTGCAATACACAACATGCCTGAAAACTATGCTTTTGTTCCGCTCTCTCAGCTAAAAAGTTCACCAAGTGCTGTTTTGTCCTGAACAGCATTAATAGAGAGTAAAGACCATTTTTTTGTCCAATACTATTCATTATTCTTACTGCAAGTACAGCATAAAACTGATGTGGGCTGATAATGAGCGCTAAGCAAATAAAAAGTGCTGATGAGCAGTGATTTGAGAGAGAGAGAGAGAGAGGAGGGTCGAGATTCAGGCTTGTCAGCATCTATAAATATTTTGAAATTTCAACTGGTTTCACTTCCTCCAGCTTCAGAAGCCTTTGTAGTAGCTCACTTTTTCTTGTTTCTTATTTATTTTTTTCCCCTAGTGGACATGTTTACTATGTGCAAGTGTAATTTCAGATACTTATGTGACCGCACACGTAACTGAAAGAACCAACATTCTTTCATGACAAAACTGTGTGTGTGTGCTTAATACATGTTGAGGACTGAAATATGTTTTTAACCAACAGAGAGAGGGCATTTTGGTTGGTCCTCACTTATTCAAAGGGCTGTTTGAGGATTAAATCTTGGTTTTATGGTTCAGATTAGAATTGCTTTAAGGTTAGGATAAGAGTTGGGGTTAGGAATTTAGTTGTAATGGTTTGTGAAGGGAATCAGGAATGCATTATGTTGATAAATGTCCTCCCTAACATATAAATGCATGATTTTGTGTGTGTGTAAAACATAGTATAGTGGAACATGTCTAAGAGAAAACTTGGCAGATCACAATAAGCTCCAGTTAGTTGCTTTCAGTTGGATCTGTTAATAATAGAAATGTCACGTTGTTCCCATGTTTCATAAAGTATATGTTCGGGTCTTTATCGGAATGCCAAACTGTAAAGCCTCCTATGATAAAAATGAACGGAATCCAGATAGCCTTTGAGAATGAAGCTTTCACTCTGTTATGTTGTTGGACTTCACCCTGACTCCTTTTCTTTTTGACTGACAGGTGGAGTTGGCACTGTGGGACACGGCAGGTCAGGAGGACTATGACCGTTTGAGACCACTTTCCTACCCGGACACTGACGTCATCCTTATGTGCTTCTCCATTGACAGCCCTGACAGTTTAGGTACACTTATCTTTCTCACACGCGGGTCAGATGCTTTTTTTTCTGCTTTAGGCATGTATAGAGTCCTTGCCTTTGAGTTGAGGTTAATATAAGCTCATCAGATGACTTTTCTTATTCAAGTGCTCTTCTGGTTGTGAGCTAATGCCATACTGAATTGTTAATGATGCACAGATAAACATCTTAACGGTACATGTGCTGTCATGGTTCATTTTCTTCCTCTTATCGGAGCTGAGACGTATTTTGGTCATGTTGTCTCTGACTCTATGAATAACAGGAAGTCTGAGCTCTGACTTCCCTTAATAAGTCACCATAGCCCTAATGATGTTTTTGTTGCAGGAAATAATTATTTTAGTTCATGCTAATTCTTCCTCAAGTATTGGGATACTTAAACCTCAAAATGAATTTTCAGTGTGCAGTTTACACCGTATATACAATTACATTGTGGCCATGGATCCTGTGCCTCTAGATGACTTTCTGTAACACTAGATTCATTTGACAAGTGAAAGTATCTTGAATACTTGATATATACGTGATATTTCAAGTATATACTACATTTGACTGGTCCACTATTTAACTAAAAAATCTCTCTCTGAGTGAAAAGTGCTTGAAACTAAATGACAGATAATGACTCAAAGTGCACAACTCACCTGACCGGTCACTATCATGGTTATAATATATATTATAGTTTTATATCAATTTTAAAATCTCGGTTTAGTTCATTTTTCCTGTTTTTCCTTGTAGTGTATATATAAAGATTTTACATTAGCGTTCAAACACATCTCTACATAGCTGTTTTTCTCATGTGTCCATGTTGTGTGTACTGACCCCGAATGAGTATGCTTAAAACATTCCGCATCGCTTATTAACTCAGCTCAAAGCATAGAGCTCACCTGACTGTCTCTGTCATGGCTAAAATAGGTAAATACAAACTATAAAAAACTCGGTTTAGTTTCTTTTTCCTGTGTTTCCTGGTACTATATACTAAAATTTCACATTAGTGTGCAAACATCTCTACGAAGTGTTCTCGTGTGTTCATGTTTTATGTACTAACTCTGAATGATTATGCTTAAAGTCAGGGTCTTACCTAAAATATTTAGTCATGTTTTTGTTGCTAGTAGTTCATGGTGACTTAATAAATCAAATCTTTTAGTCCCAACATTTGTCACAGCTGTCTGCACTGTGATATTTGAGTTCACTGTTGTGTTTCCTGGGTCCTTAATTCCCACAACTGTCAAACAGACTCAACTAGGTCAAGTCAGGTCACGTGATACGTGAAACGTCACACACTGGACTCGTGGAAGTGTAAACATGTTCAGTATGACTGAAAACAGTCCTCACTCACAAAAAAGGGAAAACTGGGCTGGGAACCGACTCCGAGAAGACTCAATTCACTGATTCAGATAAACATACAGTAAATATATTTATATAATGGCTTCAGAGACGATTGTGCCCCGTTTGACATAACGACTCACATGTTCCAGAAGCGTCATTTACATTAATAAGAAATCTTTAAGGTAAGGGTAGTTAATATTTCATGGATGATCAAATTTCTTTAACCACTTGTAATGATCTGTACCATTCATTTATAACATGAATTTAAAATAATGATAATAAAAAGTTTCATATCCACATTGTACTGTGCCATATTTATGTAGATACTAGTTTTTATAAATGCTGAGTAGATTTAAACACACAGTGGTACTACATGATATATTTGCATATATTGATATGTGTATAATTAAGTTACACAATATGCAGCTGAAATCTGATCACAGACGATGCTCATCATGCAGTGTTTCTGAGGTGCTCTTCCCTGTCATCTCCATCCTCTTCACTGGAAGATGACTCCAAACCTTCCCCCATGGGTTCATATGCAAAAAAACATTCCCTAAATCGTGTTCATCAATGTCAGGTTCACTCAAATGTCGTCAATTTGATTGGAAACTGATGAGCACTCCAAGGCTGACATGCTTGCATGTTGTAAACAAACCTACGTGACCCGTTTCTTATGTAGCAGATCACTTGACCACGCCATGACCTACTTGTTGCGTTTTGGAGGGCTAATGCTGTTCACTCAATAAAACCTGGATTTATTTCTTTATCTACGTACTTTCTTGTTTTAATGATTACAACATGCCTAGCAGGTAAGATTTAACATATTCGCTTGCTCATGTCAGAAACACATTTCAATGTTTAAAACATTAATTTGGCTCAAAGCACAGAGCTCACCGGACCGTTCTCTGTCATGGTTAAAATATGTAAATATAAGATATAAAAATCTCGTTTTAGTTTGCTTTTCATTATGCTTTTGCATACTGATACCAAACACAGGGAGCTTATCTGCATCCGTCCTGATTTAAAAAATATAATAAATTAAAGCAAGTTTATTTATCCTGTATTTAAATCCTTTTGTTCATTTCAGGCAATTCTATGGGCAGATCCATTTGTTTTTCAAAAAAAAAAAATTAAAATTAGAACTGTTATCTGCCATTAGCTAACTAGCTTAAAATTAGTAATACATCTAAAAATTGTAATAATACTTGCACTCTTTTTTGTATTTTTTTGTAGACTTATTGTAGGCTATAGTTGAATACTGGAATATTTTTACTTACTAAGATGGATATTTTATTTATTTGTTTGTTTGTTTGTTACATAAGAAAAGGTAATACTCAACCAAGTCCTGTAACTCTTAAACTATATGACCTGCTTATAAATCATGTGTTTATTTCTTCAGAGAATATTCCAGAGAAGTGGACACCAGAAGTGAAACACTTTTGTCCCAATGTTCCCATTATTTTGGTGGGGAATAAGAAGGACCTGCGGAATGATGAGCACACCCGGAGAGAGCTGGCGAAGATGAAACAGGTAACACCCTGCTTGTGGTCCACAGCATTGCTTAAAGCATTGGCCCATTAAAAAGCACTTAGGTGATGGTATTACTCCCACTTTGTGATGGTATCATCAGCATCTCTCAAGCATATAGTTCACTAACACTGCAGGCTATCTGCCAAACCTAAGAGTCAAGGCTGATGCAATAGGTGTCCACTTCTGAATGAGGCTTTTAACAGAGGTGTTTACTGTGTCTGGGTTCTCCGAGGAAGTGCGAGATCTAAATTGAGCCTGTGTTTGGAGGGGTTGCACATCTCTAAATTTTACACTAGTTAACTGGGGTGCTCTAAGTCCAGAGGTCAAATTCATATTCTTTGTATACAAATGTTAATTGGATAAAACTGAATTAAAATAAATAAAAACTAGATATTCCATTCTTAAATGACGCATAATATGTAACACATTTACCCACATCATCTGCTGGTGTGTGTGACCTTGTTTCCAGTGTACATCAAATAATGCTTAGAGGATGAGCTAAAAATAATTTTATTAAGTACAAGTAATTGGGCAATATAATTAATTAAAAAGTTATTGTATTGGTTATTTTAATTTATTGAGCATAGATTGGATTTTTTTTGTTACCTGCAAATATTTTGCACATCTCTCATAATTCATTCATGATTTTCAAAAAAATGATAATTAATCCATTTTATTAACTCATTCATTTGATGAACTGCTTAATCCTACTAGAGCTACTGGGAGGCTGGAACCTCAGCCGACTCTGGGGAAGGAAGGGTACACCCAGAACAACTCACCAGTCCATTACAGGCCCAGCACACACAATCATTTCCACTCAGACCTAGGGGCAATTTGAAACTGGAGTACCCAGAGGAAATGCACACAAGCACAAGGAGAACAGGCAACGTCCACACAGGAATACCCTTGCTGTGTCTATGGATCAACCCAGGACCTTCTTGCCCTTAGGCGGACGTACTACGCCACCATAGCTCCTACCTCATAAACCTCTTTTCAAGAATTAGCAGATAATATTGACTACAATTTCTTCAGAACGATAACAAATTATCATTCTGATTATGTGGTGGTTATTGGATTTTCAAATTCATTCTATCCACAAACATCCAACATCTCATATGTGTCTGATTTACTGTGATTGCAGGAACCAGTTAAACCTGAGGAAGGCCGTGACATGTGTAACCGTATTAGTGCCTTCGGTTACCTGGAGTGCTCGGCCAAAACCAAGGAAGGTGTGAGGGAAGTGTTCGAAATGGCCACAAGAGCAGCACTGCAAGTCCGCAAGAGGAAAAAGAGGGGTGGCTGCTTGATCTTGTGAGAGATTCGTGGAGTTCTCTGAAGCATCTGCTGAGGTCTAGAAATATTTGGCGTTCAACAGCCCACAAAAGAACATCTGATTTATTACCAAACAGCATCTATGTACTGTACTGTATTATGCATCAACAGGACCAAGACTGACAGTAATTTAGGCTGGCACAAGATGTGCTTCAGTTTAGTTTTCTTTGCCTGTAACAAAATGAAATGTGCACCGGAGTAAGATACTATGCTGTATTATTTGACACTAAGTGTACATGTTTATTCACTGCCCTGATCATCGCTGTTATTTCTAGATGTGGTATTTGAACCTTTCATTTAAATTACTCACAGGCTTGTTATAAATCATGATTACAGAATCATACAGAATTTTTGAGCTTCTAAGAAATGATAAATTATTTTCTTTTTTTTTTTTCGCTGATAAGACTATTGGCCAAACACAGACTTAAATGACTGGTCAGTGCTGCTATAGCATGTGACATTGGTATTAGCCAATCAGACAGGAAGGTACAAGTTCATGAATTCACACTGTGGTACTGCTGATCTAACTACACTGGATATATATGGATGTATACCCTCCATGCAGGTCTGATCTGTCTCAGTACTTTCAAGACTGAATTGTGTTCTGTTGTACTCAGATCAGTATGTAAAGAGGCATTGCGTGTAACCAGTCAAACAAACAGGACAACCAAAAGGCTGCCATACATATGCAGTTAGATTAAAGAGTCTGATTGTGAACATTCAAGATTGTCAGAATCACATCTAAACTTTTACGGACAAGTTTACTCCAAGAGTGCGCCTTATACACACATACGCACTTCCTATTGACCTCTGTGCCTTCGGTTGCTTATTTGAGTTGGCCAGTTTCACTATAGATAAAGCATTGGGTGTATTATATTGGAAGCGGTGTTATTAGAAGTGAAGGTTTATAGTCTTGTATGCCAGTCAATTAGTGTTGGTCTGAAACATCTGTATTGTGATTTTTTTTTTTTTTTTGCTTTTGGTGGATGTTTTTTTAATGATGCACAGATGCATCTTTTACTAAGATTCCATATCAGTAGTTTACATTACTGCCTTTTTCAGGTGATGAGTGATTTAAAAAATCTTTTAAACTTGCACAGCACTGTCTTAATGCTAACGATCAAACCTCACTGCTGTTTGTTTTTCTATGCTTTTCTTTAAGTAACCTATGTACTATATAATAAATATTATAAATACATAAAAATAGGAATCAAATCTTTATTTGTATCATCTAAATCTAGTTGGCTAAAGAAAGCAGAATGTACAAACCAATCCAGTGTATTTAAATTTTCTGGATCTCAAACTTGCTGAAAATGGAAGACTAGCTCAGTAATTAAAAAGCACCACACAATTAAATATAGCACACAAAATAAAGGAGCACACTATCTACACTTCATTTGTGTGTTTTATTCTTCCATTCATTCATTCATGAATCTGCCATATCCTACTAAGGATCCAGCCTTCCTGCAACCCATCTCAGCCAACTCTGGGCAAAGACAGGGTGCTACCCAGAAACTTGAACCAAGGACCTTCTTGCTGTAAGGCAGATGTGCTAACCACTGCACCATGTAAAGTGTCTTTACATCTTCTAAACAGATTTAATCCATACACACATTACACTTAGTAAAGAATGGCAACTTTGCAGTGAATATTTGTATGAACAGAAATCATAGAAAATAGTACTTGGAAGAAGCTTCTTATGGAGAGTATGATACCTTTATGTGATCGTAGACAACACATTGGAAAACATTGAACTCATTTTTATAAAAGTTTTATTGCAATTATTGTCCAGTTTCAGAAAAAATACATTAAGAATATGAAGAGAGGTACAGAAAAAAGTAATTAAAATTGATTGTTCCATAATTCTGTAGGGTTTTTTCTTTTTTCATCAAAAGCTGCATGTAGTTTCTGTAACTAGAGCTAAAACAGATTAAGGCTTTAGCAGCTCTGACAAACAAGAAAAAGCCCAAGTGATCAGTAGGACAAACACTTACAGCCATGTAAAGATCTTCCAAATGTAATAATTCATTCTGAAAGCTAGAAATCAGGAAAGTGTAGAAAGGTGTCTACTAGGTGCTTGATGATAACCATCTTAGGTTTATAGTGAAAACCAGGTGGTTATCATCAAATTGTAAATTTTTAATAAAATTTTTATTATAACAGCAGTTTAAGAAGGTGTGCAGTAGCCGCCATGTTCTCACAGCGGTTTGTTGGTAGCTTGATGGGAATTTTTACTGTTCACTCCTCCACTGTGGATGCACATGCTGTTGCACTGCACTCTCTTCTATTTCTACACAGAAGCAACACATTTTTCATGAAATGCTGTAAATCAAGACAGTCGTTTTTTATTTATTATCATTATTATCAATATGATCTCTGATGATACCGGAATTGTGCAGCACATTTTGATTTTTTTATAATTTTTTGCATTATGTTTATTATAACCAGGTTGAGGGAGAGTTCAGTGGAATAGATCATTCGTTTAAATGTTGCTTTCTAGAAAAGGTCCCGAAACAGATCTGGGACTGTGTGGGTTAAACATTTGACTGAAGCATGAGCATGTCACTGTCTTTAGACATGTTCACCTGCTATATGTTAAGAATCTGAAAGATGTGTTTAGTATTGTGGTTAAAAGGTTACCATTTATTGCACTGGGGTTGTGTGGTTTAATTCTAAGCTACATTCCGACTGGACTTTGGACTGTGGGAGGAAACCCATGCAAGCACAGGGAGAACATGCACACTCCACACAAAAGCCCGACACCCGAGCCTCAAGCCCAAGACTATCTTGCTGTGAGGCAGACTAGCTAACCACTACAATACCATACTGCTTCTGTACTAACAATCCAAGCATATTGGAACAATTGGAATATTGTGTATTTCTGTGTAGAATTTGCATCTTTGGAAATATAATGTTTACATGCCCTTAATAAAAATTGCAGGTTTTTGTGATGTAAAAAATTTGAGATAAACCGGTCTGATTCACAAAAAAAGGAAGAAAAAAAAGATACAGCAAACAACAAAAATCAAGCGAGGAAAAAATAAAGACCACAGGGGTCCAGACGCTCCCGCCAAAAAGACCATTTCATAATATGCCAATATAGAACAAGTATAGAAAGTTTGAAAGCCTCAGCTTCAGCATGAGGCAATATCCAGAAACTAAAGTGTAGAACAGCCAGACGAACAAAACCCATTCCTCTATATATATATATATATATATATATATATATACATAGATAGATAGATAGATAGATAGATAGATAGATAGATAGATAGAAAGATAATTTATTTACCCCCCCCTTAATCCTGCACATTTTTTATAGCTTTGTGTTGTTGAATACACATGAATTCAAATTCATATTTCTTCTGTGGTTATTACTACTTATACTAATACCAGCAATACTTACTACAACCGTAACTCTGGCAGTAATTATAGCTGTTAATAAAAGTATTGTTTTACAGTTATGTCCATAGGTATTAGGACAGCATGACACTTTGAAATAAAGCAGTCAAGATGTTAAATATGCAATTTCCAGTGTGTGTTTCAAATTCTAAAAACATTAAGCACACCTAGTCAGAGTGATAGCAGAACCTTGAGGAGTGGCAAAATCAATGATTTGATACATTCTAAAAAAGAAGAAATACACTAGTGAGATTGGCAACACCAAAAGAATTGGAAGATCGTGGAAATCAAGCATGCAACTAAACTGGATGAGTGTAGCATTTCTTCATTGGAGAAGAAAAAGCCCTACAACATTCAGTCAAGTAAAGAAAACTTTTTACTTTCTTGAATGCAAATACAGAGGGTTTACCTCAAGATGCAAGCCACTGGTAAAACTCAAGAAGAGAAAGGCTAGATGAGACTTGGCTAGAAAGCATGACCAGTTTTGGAACAAAATTTTTTGGACAGGTCAAACCAAAATTAGCTTTTACCAGAATAATAAGATGAGAAGAGTATGGAAAAGGAAAGGAAGGGTATGTGACCAAACTTTACCATATCATTGGTCAAAAATGGTGGACATTGGCTTGCATGACTTTATTAATGATGCCTTCTTATAAAAGAATCAGGTATACCTTCTGCTTCGATTCAGTAAAATGCTTTAAAACTGATAGCAAGACACATGGACAAATGGACACAGAACAAATGGAATTCAGAGAACAAATGGATAATGACCCAAAACATACAGCAAAAGCAACATAATCAATATAAACTCAATTATGACATATTGTTTAACTAAAAGTATAAAATAATTTAAATGGTGTTTGTTTCTGGAAATTTCTGGAAGGATTCACAGGTGTCGGGGTTTTCCAATAGCTTTCTGATTTTAGAGACTCTTCAGAACAGAATATTTTATGTTTAAGTGTTTCCCAGTAGTATGGCAAGCTTTCCCATCTTTCTCATATTATAAATTTTGAGAATAAAGAAAGGCAGGTAGGGAAACAACTACAAAATATATGGATGTTCCAAGACAATAAATGTATAAAAACAAGACATTAAAAAATATAACAATTTTCTTAATAATAAGAAAAAAAATGTCATTGAATAAAACACTCATTTAGGAAATTAATCCATTATAGGTGGTAACCTTAAGTCTACTTACAGCTGCATCATCACCACCCCAGAAATGTTTTCCTATAACAGCATGATTTCAAGTATTTTATTCCTTATTTGTGCCATGCTCAAAATATGTACAAAATAAATGTAATTTGATTTTAAGCTAAAGGAAATGAAGCTGTGTCTTTCCCTTGGAGTTGTGCTGCCCTCAATGGAGTTTGCAGACAAGGAGCATGCCAGGCTTCAGAACTCTACTTTGGACCATTAGGGTGTGGGAAGGAATCTTTGTAAGTATCTTGTTTATGAGAGTCCCATTCATTTTACACATATTACATATAGTGTTTCAGGTATAAATAATTCTACCATTTCTTTGCACTGTCACAATATACTATGAGAATATTTTGTTTTTTTCTTGCCAGATGCTGCGTGTCATTTTTCCTTTGACTGCTGAAAATTCAATTAGAAAAGGGGTATTAGCTGAATTGTTGCCCATCATGTGATTTAAATTACAGGCATTCCTGGAATAAACAAGCATTTTAAATGAACCAAGTGTGTGTGAATGCAAACTGTACAAATCATAAGAAAGAATGCAAGTATTTGAATTATACCAATACATTATATTAATATACTCTATACTGGATCAAGTTATAACAGTAACTCTGACAGTAGTTCCAGCTGTAATTAAATAATTGGTTAAAGTTAGGTACATAAGTATTTGTACACTGTCACAATTATTGTAATTTTGCCTCGGTAGCCACCAAATTGGATTTGAAATGAAGCACAAAAGACACAACTTCCAATCCATGTAGCAAATTACTGTGGGGGTGTTTCTCATGGCTTATTTTTTCATGGCATATAACAGGTTTTGAAATATTGGCAAAATCACCATGGTGAGCTTGTGAATAAAAAAGCTAGAATTTTTACATTTATTCATAAACAGAGATACAAACGACCTGATATCTTTAACCACTGACCTCTGACCCAAGTAGGCATTACCAATACTGTGCAAAACTGGATAATTATATTGCACTGGGATCAGGTCTAGAGGAGGAGAAGAAGAGGAGAAGGTGGTATAATTTTTTTTACTATACACAAACAGCTTAGACAACAACATTTGTCTTTCTGCAATCATCTATTTTAGGTTCTTTTGTTTTCTGTCCTGAGATTGGGTTACTGTCGTTAAGTTTCAAATAAAATAAAGTTTCACCATATTGTTTTCAGTCAGATTGAGATCTGGACTGTTTGTGGCAAGATGCATTATCATGAAAAATTACTGTGTCATCAATAAATGTATTACCTATAGATGAAATGAGAAAAGTGGCAAAAAGGTCCAATTAAAGTGTCCAAAAATCTCCGCACCACCAGATCTCTGCACTACCTGACCCCACACCATGTTAAATTCTACAGTTAATGATTCATTTCTCCCTCTGGGCTATTTGAGCTTCCATTATGGCATGCTGCGCCTTCTGATTAGCTGGCCTTCCGCCACGGCACCCCATGCACAATGATAGTTTTTGCATTATGAATTGCTCCATTATTGTCCAAAATGAAAAATAAACATATAAAAATTGTTTACTAAAAATATTTTATGACCAAAAGTAAGTCCTGGGTTTGACCTTAAAGGCTAGCGAGGGTGTTTCTGTGTGGATTTTGCATGCTCTCCCCTTGGTCCTAGAGTTTCCTACCACAAGTCCAAAGACATGCACGTTAGGCTAATTGATTATTCCAAATTGCCCCTAGGTGTGAATGTGAGTGTGAATGGTTGTTTGTCTGTGTAAGCCCTGCATTTGACTGGAAAACTATTCAGGGTGTACCGCCTTTCACCCAGAGTCAGCTGGGATTGGCTCCAGCTTCCCCACAAGTGTAAATAGATGGTATAAATATGGTGTGGTATGTGGTATGTATAATGAATGAACAAATATACTTAGGCATAGAATGTAATTCCCGCACGTTTCGACCCTTTGGTTTAATATTGCATACTGATGCAGCACATTGCACACCCATGCTCTATAAACTTGGTTCCAGGTAAGAGGATGACTCAAATATTGCATCTTATTGTAATATCATGCCCACTGATCTACACTGGAGGATTGGCTGTCACATAATTGAATGTGTGCAGAGGTGGTCACTATTAATATGCCTGGAAGCAATGAAATGATAAAAGGATGCTTGAAGCTTTTAATGGCAGTAGTAGGTTCAACATCTGCTTGCAAATATATATACAATGGCCTCTTTTAGATGGGTAACTGTGCAATAAAGTGGCCTAATGCAGTGGAGTCCTATGAATAGAGTGACATTTTATACTGACAAAGCCTCCCAAGTTTCCAGCTGACAAAATAAAGTAAATACAATACTGATTAATAATAATGAATTCCTGGTAACATTAACGGCAAATAGAATTTTTAAATTTCATTTAACAAGTTAACAGACAAAAAAAAAAAACATTGATTTGTAGCCTATTTATTATGGCTAATAAAAAAAAAAAATATATATATATATATATATATATATATATATATATATATATATATATATATT
>JAOUQZ010043593.1:0-12810 GCA_028564935.1 Neosilurus hyrtlii | reverse complement strand
ACACACACACACACACACACACACACACACACACACACACACACACACACACACACACACACACACACATACAGAAAACCCCATCACTTATATAATTATCTTAATAGTAGTATAAAGCTGCATATAAGCTCTGGTTTCATTTTCCTGAAGATTAAAAAAAAAAGCCTCTGCCGTATGTTTTTTGGGTACACAGTGGTTAAAATCTGGAACCGAATTAGGAATACCATAAATTTGCACAAAAAAATTTATAATATTGAAATGGCTAAAAATTATTCTACCCAAAATTATTTAAGCAAAGTAAAAAGCTGTGACTGCATAATCATTCGCCCCATTGCTGTTAAAGATGAGTAACAATATGCTAATGTGTTCCATCCTAGTGACTCAGACGTTAAAATTTCAAACTTGATTGAGTTCTTTCTTTCCAGTGTATTTGAATACTTACAACAGTATTTTAATTTTTATTTTTTTAATTTTTATGTTTTTTTTTTTACAAATTCTTATTACAAATCCTATGATTTCATATGATTTCCTAACATTATAATATTATATTATCTTCATGTACTATACTGAATGTCATTTCTTGACAGGATGGGGCTTTAAAAATTATTCTATTAATAAACCACAGAACATAAATTATTGATATGGATATATGTCAGTCTGATGTCTTTGTGTATCATGCTAAATGTTATTTAATGCATTCATCTGGCAGCAGATAAAAATAAGAGTCTTTTTTAGTGATTTTTAAAAGATTCTTTAATTTTTTCCAGGAACAACCCTGTTCCTGGAAAGCTACCTTCCTGAAGACTTTGGCTCCAATGCTAATCATGTACACCTGACCATCTGATTATTGGCATGAGAAATTCTTGATTAGGTAAAAGTGGTTTGTTAGATTTTGGTTGGAGATAAAACCTGCAGGAAGGTAGATCTCCAGGAACAGGGTTGGTGACCTCCACTCTGGGCAAATGCTAAATAGATTTTGTTTTATACCCATCATAACACTATGCATGATGTAAACAATTGCACTCATCTTGAAGTAACTTTACTAGTAAGAAAATTTTAGTCATTATTTCGATTTCTACTGTGTAATTAATTTGGTCATTTGTGCTCATTCCCTTTGAGCATATCAGTAACTACAGAATTTACGATAAATGTTTGATTTGTAACAGCAGTGGCATCAAGCCCTTGAGATCATCATTTTTGGCTCCAGACCAGTAAAATTTTAGTCACAGTTTAAATGTAATTTAGCTGCTTAACTCATCACTCACTCATTTTCCAAACTGCTTAATCCTATTAGGGTCGCTGGGAGGCTGGCGCCTATCTCAGTTGACACTGGGCAAAGGCACGATACACCCTAAATAGCTTGCCAGACCATCGTAGGGCCAACACACTCAACCACTCACCCTCACACGCACACTTAGGGGAAATTTTGGAACCACCATTTAGCCTAATGTGCATATCTTTGGACTGTAACCGGAGTACCCGGAGGAAAATCACGCAAGCACAGGGAGAACATGCAAACTCCACATAGAAATGCCCATGCTTGGGGCTCAAACTCAGGACCTTCTTGCTGTGAGGTGGATGTGCTAACCACTACGGCACCATGTGCCCGATTTTGCTGCTTAAGCACCAATTTTAACAAATGAAACAGGAACAGTTCCAGATTACATCGACTACTTGTTGGTACAAAAGTGCTCTGTCTTTACACATTCATGAGGCAATCATAAGTGTCTCGAGAGTGGATATTCAAAGTCAAATATTTTAAGAAGGCTATAGTTTTATAAGAAGACACTGATTGTATCCTGCTCAATGTCAACAACCTCTATATGCTAAACAGGCCTAATGGCCACCAGAGTTTAGATTATTAAGACATTGCTATGGCACTTTTTAACAACTACTGTACTTTTAGTCAAGTTCCTCTAGGCCTGGTGTGTCCAACTTTTCCGCAAAGGGCCGGCGTGGGTGCAGGTTTTCTTTTCCACCCTCCACCTGTTTCAATCACTGATTTAATAAAAAAAGAAAAGAAAAAAAATTCTAGAATGCAGATTAGTGTTTCAATTTGAAGCCAGGTGGCAGCCATCTTGCTGAGACCACCTTGCTTTAGGATCACAAAATGGAGCTGTAAAAATGAAATGTACAACTTGGATGTTAGTATTTCCATTTTCTTCACCTTTTTTGTATGTTATCTGAGTATAACTTATTACACATTATAACATTAACTTACCAGGTTTTGCCACATGCAAACAATAGAATATACGGTCCAATCACTTTCTGAGATCAGTGGTGGAAGGTGGAAGGTGTGGCTACTGGTTGGTTGAAGTGAAAACCTGCACCCACCCGGCCCTTTGCGGATAAGTTCGGACACCCCTTACAATGGAACCTATTAAATCTCCAGTTCAGCAGGAAACAGATGGTAGATCACTGGTGCTAGCTCCTGTCTGCCTGGCATTTGTGTGTTTCTCTGAGTGTGAAAATGACGTGTGTGTGTGTGTGTGTGTGTGTGTGTGTGTGTGTGTGGTCTATAACTATTCATCACAGTGTGGGGACATAAATCTGTTTACACAGTCACATTATGGGGACTTGGCTTACCCCATGACGTAAATCATTACATTTTAAGGTGAAGATGTTTTAAGATTAAGTCTATGTATTGTCCCCACAAGTTATGGAAACGAGACTGTGTGTGTATGTGTGTGTGTGTGTGTATTTATGGGAGGGGGTGTAATCCTTTAGAGTACTGAAATAATAAACAAACAAAAAATAAAATAAAAATTATGTGAGTTCAGTAAGTCTATTTTTATATCTACATTTGTGTTACTGCTGGGTTGTAAATACATGATGTACCAATTTTTTACTCTGGACTGCACTTCTTCCTACAGCAGATGTTGAAATAGTACCCATGGGACTAACGACAAGTCTGGACACATTTTATTATATTGTCACTGCAGTGTGGCCAATAAGATCTGTTGAAGTTGGGTAGTTATTGCTATTTTCAGATCTGTGTGGATTGTTCTTATATACATTTTCTTTCTGCACAGATTGGGACACCCTGTAGTTTTCAAAATTAAAAAAAAAAGAATGAAAGAAAGAAAATCAAAGTTCCTTCATAGAGACTTGTTGTTGTGGCTTCACATCTAGCAAGTTTTTTTTTTTATTAAAATGGTTGCATGAAAGATTCAAAAAAGTGATTTCTTGACATCCTTTCAATGCGAATACCAGGTTATACTGCTATAGAGTAAAACTCTGGCTGCCTAATGGAAGATATGGCTTTATTGTTAATGCTGGACAAACAATACATGAATTAATCCATTAATAAGTTTCACTGGACAAGTGGAAGCTCCGGTGCGATACCCAGTCCCATGTTTTGAGTAGCTATAAAATCTGAATATGCTAAAAATGGCCGTTATTTATCAACATATAAATAAATAAATGCATTAATATTCATGGTAAAACATCTGGAAGATTTGGATTGATGTAGCAGTTTAAATGTTAAAGTCAGCAGCTGAAATGAATCATGACTACAATAATAAACCAATAATTATTTACAATTGCTGTGTGAAAATCAAAATTAAACTGATTAATTGTTTGTAACATTTAATACAGCTTTAAAAATCCTGCAAGATTTCATTAGTATCACTGCATAGTGAAGAAAGGACTGAAGTTGGATAACACTGTGTGGAAGCCTGTGGTTTAATTACTAATTTAATTGCTAATTAATACAGCTAAACAACAAACAAAGAGTATAATAGTATTAATTCCATTATTTGCATCTGGACCAGTGTAGACCTCATCCTCTCTTAATTAGGTTAATAACAGTGTTTCTAAATTTGGCATAAAGTCCCCAAGTAGTCTGTAGACATTTTTTTTGGGTTCCTTATTTGCCTTTACGTTACAATTAAAAAATATTATAGGAGGCTATCTATCCCTCTTTCTCTTCAATTATTCTAGGAATAAAAACTATTAGGTCAGATACATAAACTGCTGTGAAATAATCACAATTGATGTGTTTTATAGTGATTGATTCCATTTTCTTTTTTGTTCTTTCTTTCTTCCTTTTTTTTTAAACCCTAAAGTGCTAATCTCGCACTTGGGGGTATAGCTTCTGCAGATCATAAGGCCTCCAGTTCAAATCTAGGTGCCCCCTGTTGTAGTTGCCCTCTTCTGTCTTTAAGCGATCTATAACATGAGCGCACCTTGGCAAGTTACCAGTATTTTATTTATCAAAAATAAAATGTTGTGTGTACTTACTTTGGGGGCAGCCATGGCTTAATGGTCAGAAAACTGGGTTTACGACAGAAGCGTCACTGATTCGATTCATATGTATATATATATATATATATGATAAATAATAGGGCATCAGCTACTTATCCTTTTAGGCTGGAGATCTAGCAAAAAGTCCATAAGTGAAGTATGTTAGCCCAGAATTTAGCATTAATGCTCTCTCCATCTCTGCTACTCTCTAATACACCCACTGTGAGGAATATGCCTTTTAAATAGCTTTACTGCAATGTTTGACCCACAGGCCTGCACAGTTCATTACCATTTCTAATCCAACACCGCTGACTCAACTAATAAAAGGCCTAATTTATTACTGAAGAACTGAATCTGCCACAACAACAGAAAGTGTGGAGTGCATTAATGGCCAATGCCTCAGTAGAATTCCCATCACCAGTGTGGTGCTAATTCAGAACGATTCTTCTTAAATAGTTTTCAGGGAAAGGATGGGGATTAGCTGAGAAATGGGCTAGCGTTGTTTCAGTTCCTGACATTCTCACCCCTGTGTGCATTTCGATTTAAACCGAAAAGATTGTGGAGTTTTAAGCGACTGTTTAAAAAGACACTACAAAAAAATATAACCATGACTATCTCATCATAGGTGAATTCTGGAATCTGATTGGTCAGCAGGGGTTGATTCATTTTCTTGTTTTATAGCAGTACCTGCCAGGTGAGATAGGCTTCAGCCTCCGTGCTAATAAAAAGAATAAGTTATTCGGAAAATGAATGAATGAATACATTTTTAAAAGACTTTATAACAATTCACTACACGAACAGACACGAAATATGTCTTACTATACCTGTGGGGCAGTGGTGGTGATAAATGATAAATGTAAGGTGCTCTGGATAAGACCGTCTGCCAAATGCCGTAAATGTGTTGATGGTGCAAAATAGTACTGATAATAACAACAGGTTTATCAGAAAAACAGATTAAGATGGAAATAAAAGCCATGTAGGTGCAGTGTGAGATGTTATCGCTGTTTATGATCTAATGCAGGGTCCAGTTGGTGTCTGGACAGTTGAGGGAGCATTTTGTGCTACACAGCAGTATTGGGGAGAAGGACTCACTAGTCTGTAATGCTGAATCAACAATATTCTTTTTGTAATATTCCTCCTATATATTTTTATATAGGACAGCTGGAGAGATTGCTTAAACTTCCCAACTCCTCCTTTTGCCCGTGTTTGCAAGAAGAAATGTGTGTGTGTGTTTTTTTTTCAATACTCATATGAGAAGAAAGGAGGGCATGATTTGCAAACAACTGACACCCATCCCAGGGAATGAAAAGCCAGTAACTGGGTGTAATGGCATACTAGACGGAGTGCACCTACTCTCCTGCTATATAACTGTCAGTAAATGGGTTATCGAACCCTGTCTAATCTATTAGTAAATGCACAATGCTTTCTCATTTTAAGAGCCCCTAACATACAACCTCCTGCCGTGGCTCCTTAAATGCCCACTTTAAAAGCGGATAACCAGAGAGCAGAGAGCAGAATGTAGAGGACATATTCATTATTTTTTCTTTTTGGCACTCCTGTTACAGTAGATGGCAGATGATAAATCTTTCCCCCAAACAGTACATCTGCTGTGTCTTTGTTTAAAGATGAACTTATCAATAACTTTGCCAGAAGTCCATGAACTCATGAATCATTCTAGCTGTACTGTGCTCTACTTCACAACTTTTATATATATTTTTTTTCTTCAGATGAAATATTGAGTAGCTACAAGTATTTAATACAATGTGAATATATATTTTCGATTATATTTCCCTCGACATAGTAAACACTGGGGTGGAATGATGGCGTAGTGGTTAGCACGTCCGCCTCACCGCAAGAAGGCTGGGGGAGAGCATTTCTATGTGGAGATGGCATGTTCTCCAAGTGCTTGCCTTATTTTCCCTGGGTTTCTTCTGGGTATTCTGGTTTCCTCCCACAATCCAAAGACATTCACATTAGGATAACTGACTGTTCCAAATTAGGTTCGCGTGTGAGATTGAATAGTTTGTGTGTGCTGCCCTGCGATTGTCAGGTGAGCTGTACAGGGTATACCCCACCTTCGCCCCGTGTCGGCTGAGACAGGCTCCAGCCTCCATATAACCTTAGTAGGATTAAGTGGTTCAACAAATGAATAAGTGAATAAGTTAAAAACGTAGAGTTCGGCACATTAAGGTGATATACCTTGAACAGCAAACACTCTTGGGTCGTCTTTTATATGCAAATCCCACACACATAGTTGAATGAGAAATCACAGACATCGGTCACTTGTGGTCACAAGGCGAGCAGTGCTTACTGCATAATAGGTTTATGACTTTATTTGTATAATTTTGTGCCATTTTTCTCATAATATCACATCTCTTTACATAGTATAATGAGTTTCCCCCGTGCAAAACATGAAAACATTCTCAAGTTGTTACAATTTGTTTCTTAAAATCAATAATAGCACCATCTAACACGGGCAGCCATGGCATAAGGAGGACAGCGGTGGCCTGATGGTTAGAGAAGCGGGTTTGGGACCCAAAGGTTGCTGTTCTGATTCCCAAAATAGCAGGACAAATGTGTGGTGGTGCGGGGAGTCAGCAGCACCTTCCCTTCCTCCACCTTCATGGCTGAAGTGCCCTTGAGCAAGGCACCTAACCTCTAACTGCTCTCCGGGTGCCCCAATGTGTGATGGCCCACTGCTTCAAGTGTGTGTGTGGCCACTGTTTATGTGTGTGTACTCGCTTTGGACGGGTTAAATACAGAGACAACAATTTCCCTTGCAGGATTAATACAGTATATATATACATATACATATATACGTGATCATTTTGCATTGAATGCGAATTATATGTCATCTCTATTTTTAGAAAGAACTGTCTGCATTACTGCAGAATTAAACCCCCTTTTACTCTTCATGAGCAATTTGTCTGGACTTTTTCCTCTCATGTAACAAAGCATTATCTCTCAACACTGGACTGAACTCCCATATCTCTGAAAGATAGTGCCCTATTACACTGCGTATCGTCTTACCTCTTCATTGAGAATTTCCTGACATTGAGAATAGTTGCCCTTCTTTGCCCAGGATCCATTGGTGAGACATTCTCTGTAGACATTATCTAAAATAATACAAAGAAGAAGAAAAAAACATTTCCATTGTTGGTGATTTCTTGGTCTGTGGCAGTACATGTCAGTATGAGACAAACTCATAGCATCCTTCTGTAAATTACAAGCACAAAAAATATGACAGAAAAAAAGAATGATTTTGTATATGTCTACATGTAAAGAAATTACTACAACCCATCCCACCTGACTCACAGAAGAACACCCTGAATAGCCTGCCAGACCATCACAGAGCCACCACACACAACAATTCACATTTATACTCACACACAGGGGCAATTCATATAAGGCGACTTAATGGCAATAATAACATTATACAGATATTAATCTAACAAATCAGATATTAAGTCACTGACAAAAGTCTTGTCGCACATGTGGACATTCATGTATAAAAGCCCATATTTCACCAACCAATTAACCGATTCCCACCCTTCTCACATAACTTTGTGATACCTATGTACTGGAGGTGACCTTAAACCATGATGTTTCACTTTCATACATGACTGGCTGTTCGGTGAACTCTGGGTCCATCAATTTTCTAGATGGTCAGTAACAACATCAGTGGCAGAGCGATATGATATTGAATAAATAATTGATCTCAAATATAATTTTTTCCAAAATATTTCCTCTAATAACAGTTTGTACTTGTTCGGGCCTTGGTAAGTACATCATGGTGTTCTTGCTGTGTCTTGTACAAGACCAGTATGGTGTACGGTATATGGTTACCATTCCAAGAAATAATATAATGTAGAGTTGATGCTGAAGCAGACAGTGCTAGCTATGAGTCCTAATGGAGCTTTTGAGGGAGTCATCAGAAGGTGAACTACAACCTTTGTGCAGCCAGTTGTTTTGTGGATAGTTTTCCTTGCATTACCGAGCTTACCTATTTGTACCAAGGGGGTCTGAAATCTCTTACTACTGCTTGCAAATTATTTTCATTTGCTTCTTGAGGTCTTCTACAGTTTTTGCAAATATATTTTATATTGTATTGTATTATATTGTATTTTCTGTATATTTGGTTAATCAAGCACGTTTCATTATCTTTTACTAAATTTACTAATTATATTTTACTAATTTTACTAATTACTTTGATCGAGAATTTGATGTTACATGATTGTGACAAGACTTTTGTCCAACCTGGATATGTTCGAATTTTATTAGCTTTCAAACGTATAACTAAATTTACAATTTCCTGTTGCTTTCAGAACACAATCTGTATACTTGTGAGATTAATGTAAATCATAGTTGATGAAAATCGGTTAATAGGTTAGTGAGATATGGACTTTTATACTTGAATGTCCACATGTGTGACAAGACTTTTGTCAATTACAGTAAACTTATGAACTTGTGAATATTTTATTTATAAAATAAAAGTAGGCACTTTTATAATACCTACACAACTCCATTTACATACAATAAATCATGCGTGTGCTCGTACATATAAAGAATACCACGCCATGTATTCATATGCAAATTAGTTCAATGTTGCCAGATACAGGAAATGATAATGTGACGTTTTGCTACTGTTCACATTATGTCGTATATTGTTTGTATATTTGCAATGAGTCAAAATTCAAATACTACTGTTTGACTTTTGTGAATTTTAGAACTTACAGACTTTTATAGTAGGATTTGTGATTTGCCTTTTAAAAAATGAGAAAGGAAATTGTCATGTAAAGGTTGTTATACATTATAAAATAGGTTGTTATTCATTATAAAATACATTTAATACAACAGCCATTTTTGAAGGCATCGCAATAAACATGTGGAAATTGGAGCCTCAGCAGCAGCTATACAACCATCTGTCCCTGTGAAGTTCTTCTCTTGTATCTCTGACCACATTTAAGCAATAAAAAAGTCAGTAGGTCGATTCATGGAGATAGATATACACCCATCTCAAATTAGGAATGAGGTGTTGCAGATCGCTGTTGTGCTCAAGCGTGGTGTGAAATTCCGAGCAATCTGCATTTTGGGACTCATAAAGATACATAAAGAAACAAAAGCAAAGCTTTATGAAGACGAATACTGGAATTACAACTGAAAGCTACTGTAAATGTTTCGAGAAACGGAGAAGTACAATCCTTTGGAACCGTGCCTGGTGCTGTGAGCATTTTTTCTATAATCACATGAGCAAAACTGGATTTTGTGATGCCTTAAATGCACTTGTGACATGTATTATAGGTTGTGCGCTTAGATCGTTCGAAGAGAATCTTATTGACATCTTCTGAGTATAATCTTTGGCCAATAGTTTCTGTTTTAAGGGCAGTTACATTTACAGCATTTGGCAGACATCCAGGCTAATATCATTATCACATTTATACAACTGAGGGTGGGGGCCTTGCTCAGTGGGCCACCATTGCCACACAGAGTGTGGACCTCAGATGATGATGCAATAAATACCCAAATTAACAAGTATAAAAGTTTAACACATTTACACACTTTATTACCAGATGTGTGTTGGAGGTGTCATAAGGCTTAGATAAAAATCATTGCCTGTGCAGTGGGAAAATATATACACCAGGATTAATATATTTAAAGAGTACCGGTATTGGTCATTGTTACAGCATAGTTTGTGCAAATGCAATACGTTTAAGGTATACAGATGCATATTTTTAAAAAAAATTCCCTAAAAAGCACAAAATAAAAAGTTATTTTATGTTCTAGATTACTAGCAGATGTTGAGGGGTTCTGGTTTGGTGGCCATAGGGTCTCATCTCTGCTTTTTTGCAGATGACGTTGTCCTTTTGGCTTCATCGAGCCGAGACCTACAGCTCTCGTTGGAGCGATTCGCAGCTGAGTGGGAAGCGACCGAGATGAGACTCAGCACTTCCAAATCCGAGGCCATGGTTCTCAGCCGGAAAAGGGTGGAATGCACCTTCCGGATCTGGAATGAGGCCCTGCCCCAAGTGGAGAAGTTCAAGTTAGTTGAGGTCTTGTTCACGAGTGAGGGAAGGATGGAGCGGGAGATTGACAGGCGGATCGGTGCAGCCTCTTCTGTAAAGCGGAGCTTGTACCAGTCCGTCGTGGTGAAGAGGGAGCTGAGCCGGAAGGCAAATCCCTCAATTTACCAGTTGATTTACATTCCTACCCTCACCTATGGTCACGAGCTTTGGGTAGTGACCGAAAGAACAAGATTGCGAATACAAGCAGCCGCAGTGAGCTTCCTTCACAGGATGGCAGAACTTTCCCTTAGAGATAGGGTGAGAAGTTCTGTCATCCGGGAGGAGCTTGGAGTAGAACCGCTGCTCCTTTGCGTTGAGAGGAGCCAGGTGAGGTGGCGCGGGCATCTGATTAGAATGCCCCCTGGTGTGGTTTTTCAGGCATGTCCAACCGAAAAGAGACCTCAGGGTCGGCCCAGAACATGCTGGAGAAACTATGTCTCTCGGCTGGTTTGAGAACGCGTTGGCAACCTCATCGCCCCCGGAAGAGCTGGAGGAAATGGCTGGGGAGAGGGACGTCTGGACCTCACTGCTTATGCTACTGCCCCCGCAACCTGACCCCAGAACAACCGGAAGAAGATGAATGAATGAATGAATGCATTACTAGCTAAGGCTGAACCAATGGTTATTAGTAATTTTTTCCCGGAAGTGACGTGAACAATGGCTGGGTTGTCCAGTGCCAGTAAACAAACAGATCTATTAAGCAAGGTGATGAAAAAATGTGTTCAAGAAGCTAGCAATTTCAAAGAAATGGGTTAATCTATTTAAACCAGAGAGGGAGGAGTCTGGTGGTGACAGTGAGACGTCACATTCTAGTGACGTTGAGGATGAGAATGCTGCCAGAGATGAGCGTGACGGTAAATCCAAAATGACTTATACAGCTAACGTTTTGCAAACTCAGCTTTCCTGTTGTTGGATGTTTTAGGCAGTCAAAAGAAAGGTTTTCCGCGATTTCTGTGCTTGTTGTTTTTGCAGCTCAGCACCAGCCGATAATGTGTTATGATGCACGGGGTGAGTGATGCAGCCCAGCCAGTCCAAGGAGTTTGCACGTTATTACACGTCTAGTACAGACAATGAGGAAGGCAATACGTCTCTGAGCATGCCTAGAGTCGTAACTCTCGCATGCACTTTGAAAACAGGCAAGGACAGATGTTGCTGGAAGGAACTGCTGATGTCGAATGTAATTGTTTTAAATAGCTAGTAACACTAATTCACCACAGGTACCCTTTAAGCCAAAACACCTGAAATACTAAAATAAATTATGTTTAAAACTATAAAACTCCATTTTATCCACCCATAAAATCCTTAAAATGGCAGCTATTGGTCTAAAATTTTGCACACAGACAGATTTTTATATAAAGCTGTATATTGAGATTAACTTTCAGCAAGTGCTGTCTTTTTCTTTAAAATATTAAATTTATGTAATGTACACTTATGCAAAGGGAAATAAACGGATCAAATATATTCCTTCACTTAAAAAAAAGTAATACTATAAGGCTGGCTTGTGTATTCCACATGTTGCATAGAAATTACATTTATTTTTATTTTTTCCATCCAAGAATGTTGCATTAGCATTGGAACTGAGGACGCCTTCCTGTTGGATTGCAGGGCTGGTCTTTCTGAAGTAATGCTTACTTCAATCCTATCCGTAGCTGTTGGCTAGGCCTACATCCTGTCACTGAGGAATTTATTTTTATGCATCTTTCCAGCTAACATACCAAAGCAAACCATAATCAATATATGACCTTAAGATATTCTAAGTGCTTTTCAGACAAGGTGTCGATATTCAATCTGATATTTTAAAAATAGCTCCAAATGCAACTCATTTTGTCCCCAGCCGGTAATCTGATACTGAAACAACTCTGCATTAGCCTACACCTCCATGACACCTCCTGCGGGGTCTTCTGTTTCTATACATACATGTGGGTTTCCATGGAGACATTTCAAATTTAAATTCAAATTTATCTGTCATGTAGAAAATCATACACAGTACAATATGTAGTGAAATGCTTGTTACGACTGTCCTAAAATCTGAAGAATAATCAAGAAGAAAGAAACTATAATTATAACTATAACTATTTAACTAGTAATATAACTATAACTAGTTAAAGGTAAATTTAAATATAAAAATGTAAAATATAAAATAAAATAAAATATATAAAATAAAAATAAAATATAAAATAAAATATAGGATACAAAAATATATCAAATGAAATATAAGTGCAATATAATGAACATAGTGACATTTAGCATAGTAAGTGCGTGTGAGAACGCAACGCGTGGCAATGACACCTGGGATAAAAAAAAAAACTTTTGTGGGTTAGAATGTCTTCAAAATAATAAGTGAATGGGTTGATAGATGAAGCCTTGGGATAAAGTTCAAGGTTGACACTGAGGAATTGTTGTTTAAACAGCCATTTTGGGAACAGCACAGCACTGGGGAAAAAGATCTCTCTCTCTCTCTCTCTCTCTCTCTCTCTCTCTCTCTCTCTCTCTCTCTCTCTCT